>JAAOAQ010000264.1:0-216298 GCA_013396025.1 Fusarium phyllophilum | reverse complement strand
ACAAAGTAATTCTAACACAATGGCCAGAGGAAGACAGTCGTGGCTCCAGCGTCCAAATATGCTTTGACGCGCCTCACTGCCTCTTTTATACGCGTTTCATGGTTGAGGTTCGCGCCGTCTTCCAAAGCGAATACGTCGCAGCGGGCATTTATGACAAAGTCAGGGAGGCCTGCGTCAGCTGCGGCTCGAGCTACTAGCTGTAGGCGGCGAATTTGTTCACTCAAAGGATGCAAAGAATGCTCGGTCCCTTGTTCGAGACCACGGGCCGGGATAATGTCTTCAATGTTGGCACCATGAGCTCCTGCTTGTATAGCTTGGGTCACTGCTTCACGAAGACGAGATCCATAGCCATCTTGAAGGTCAACATAGAGCGGCAACCCGGCTGAGGCAACCGTGACAGCGATGTTTCGAATTGAGGCCAGATTCTGCTCCATCGTGAGCTCTTCGTCCTTTATGCCTAGAGAAGCGGCGAAGGCCCATGAAGCAGTAGCGATTGCTTTGACCAGTTTCGAGGCTTCGCTGTTGAGGGACAAGACCATGTTCAGAGAGGCAAGGTCCCATACGTTGGCAAATATGAGTGGTTAGGAAGGGATATGAAGAGACTTTAAAGTCTGTGCAAGCTGATTCGACTCCATGGTTGCAAATTGATTCTGTTTCTGTTGTGCCTTTTCTGATTCAATGGCTCATACCATCAGTATCATGTTCAGAGCGGACTGCATATATAACCGGGCATTGAATTTAGCCAAGATGGATTACTGACAAGAATCCAGATTTAGTCAAGTCATTCAAGGGCGTGGAGATTATTGGCTTGACTCGCTGAATTGGCCGGCAATTTAAGACTCAGGCATTCTTATGTCAAACTGCCCGACTGACGAGTAAGCTTGACAATACTAAAGGAACTTGGTCTTGCCACCTTTCAGGCTGTACAGAATCTACTCACTAATATACTGAAGGTTCCCTAACCTTCTCACAAATTTGTTGCCTTCAGAGTCATCTGAGTGGAAGGTCTTGGCGATGTCAGATCCCATGCCTGCCACCAACCTCGACCCAAATGCCAGGTATCACATTACAGAACAGGCTGGGGATCCAAACTACAAGAATCAATTCAAAGCGGTGCTCCAACAAGCCAGCACGCAAGAGCAAACTATACCAAGCTCCACGTGTGGCCGGTAAAGACAGATAAGCAAACTGTGAAGGCATATTGGCAATTTGTAAGCCACCCTTACCAACCTCTGAAGCCAGCTAACATACGTGGTTCTAGCAACCAGTTGACTCAACTCTAGGAAGATACATCCTCAGGTATTTACAGACCGGTGTGGATGAGTAACTCGCTGTTTGCCTTTCCAGCGACACTGCCGACGAAGATACGAGAACTCGGCCTTGCCTACTTGATGCAAGCGACGATGACACACAGCAGTGGGAAGTTGCTGAGTGGAAGTCAAACAATACTTACAGGTTCATCAACGTCCATAATGGGACCAAATTTCATCTGGGCTGCATTCCAAATGGGCCAGTTCTTATGAGTCCAGTTGTTGACAACACTCTATATCAGAGTCGGCAGTACTGGCTTTTGACAAGTGCGTCAAGCGTGAACGACAAGGCTTTCAGAACAACAACTTCGGAGGTGAGCTACTTTCCAAGAACTCTCGAACAACTAAGTCTGTACCACTTGCCGACAGGAAACGAGGTGTCATCTTCAACTTCTTCTAGAGACGGACCAACTTCAACCGCCGAGTCAGGATCGTCAACCTCAAACGAAAACAACTTTTCGTCAGGGAAGATAACCGGTATCAGCGTTGAGGTAGTCCTTGGCGTCGTTGTTCTAGCTATCTCCCTGGCAGTTTTCTTTCTATGGAGGGCCAGGAACAGGAGGAACGGCAAAGGTTCGTTCCTAGGTAGTACGACGAAAAGCGGCAAAGGCCGAGATGAAGGCAGCTCGGCAGTTGCGCCGTATGAGCACTTTAGTCCAGACAACGTGGGAAGACTTCCAAAATGTACCGAACTTTAGGGAGTTTCTGTTGGTGCTAAGTCTCTTTCAAACCAGAGATATGAGCTTCCGTGAGGAATGTTGTTGATTGGTCTCTGCGAGATGTGAAATCTGACCTTTGTTGCCCCGCAACATTCGCTGCCCTGAACTGATACGAAGGGCAATATCAGACGGAAGATTGAAATTTGAAGAGCAGTTCAAGTAGAAGCTGAACAAGATGTTCAAATAGATAGTCATGTGCTTCTACTTAGTCTAGTAACAAAGCGATGATTCCATACTGGCCATGCCGGGCCTTCCTGGATTGATCTTCCTCGTAACCACAGACTGTTCAATCACTCCTCTCAATGCCTGTCTGGGAAAGCCAGGGCCTTTCATCAAACAAACCGCTATCTTCGTCAAGTTCATTATAAGCAGATTCACACCGACTCGTACTATCGGCACGTCTATATGCGGTCGTGAATCTTTTGACGGGAAAAGGTTGACAAAACTCCAGCTCTCCGGTTGTGCGCAGCTAGGTTCTAGGCGATTCCCTGACAGAATCGCTAAGGCACTCGAGTCCAGCTCAATAGTGTCTTTATCCACAAAGCGAGCGCCAAGTGCAATGAGCTGTTTCTCGACGCCAAGGACACTGAGGAACTGGGGAGCAGATGAGTCAACCATGGCGGCATTCGTGGCATAGCTCGCGAGATCGCTACCGGAAAACTCTTGATCCCACCACCGGCCTCCCCATGGCAACTCTGCCAAGGTCTGGAGTTCATGCTTTCCAGGGCCGAGCAGCCATCGCATTCGCAAGATCATTTCATCCCTTTCGCGGTAGCGAAGCGTCGAGCCAAACATGCGACTCTCTTCTGATAGCGGGAGCGGTGCATCGATCGATCTGCTGAGAACAAGGCAGCCAACCTTGAAGCATGAATATGTGAGACGACAAATGAAAGAATTGAGCGATAGAGGTGGCAGCGAGGAAGTCCATAAAAGAGGGCTGAGAAGTCCCGGGATCGTAGATGGTGGGTAGTTTGCTTGGGAGTAGACTGTCGGAGCTACCGATAACGGCACGGTTGTGTCTTCAAAGAAGGGCATATTTATGGGGGAGTCGTCTGTAAGGGGCATTGGGGAAATGGCAGTCATTGGGTCGTCGGGAGTAGCGATAATTGTAATTCGGGGGTTTGAACTAGGAAGCTCATGTTCGGAGTCTTTGGGAGAACGATATTCGGTTTCAGTAGCTTTCCCTCGAGCCTTACGAGTCTTGGGGTCCTGTACAGGGTCTCCGGCTTCATTGGCCAGTGTAAGGATATCGGCGATAACGCCTTGAATGCTCGCTATCATGCCAGGGCTCTGCTGGACGACATCTTGCTGTAAGAGGCCGTCTGTAAAGTCCACCAATACAGTGCTCATTTTCTCCACCACGCCTTCAAGGTGCTTTATCCGGTTGCAACGCGTCTCATCGACTTCTTGCTTCTTCTTACGAAACTTTAGCTGCGCTGCCCTATTACGTGCGCGACGTTCCTAAGTTTCTTGTTAGGTGGCTCGGTATATTTGACATAAGAGACCCGAATAGGCGTTACCTTGGCCTCTGGGCTGGGTGGCTCATTAGAGCGAGGTGACATTGTGGCAGATTCGCGGCACGGTTGTAAGCTGTTTGTGTTTTTGCTGGTTCAGAGAGAAAAGAAATTTTAAGCTGTGACAAAGAAACAGTTATTGCTCCAAAGAAGACGCAAAGAAACGACCTTCAGTGAATTTGAACAGAAGGATTCCAAGATACAGGGCGCAAGGCACAAAGCGCAAGGCATAAAATGATGTTTAGTGAAGGACGGGGAGATAATCTGGGCGATCGGACTTTGCACTGAAGAAAATGACATAAACTTGCCCGACTCGCCCCGCTTTTGATGCCAGAGACAAGGAGCTAACTCAACTGGGACAAGTTCAACGATTGTCAGCGACGATCAAATACTTGTAGTAGTTAAAGAACCTCGGCTGGATCATTTCAACGCGGGCATCAGGTTAAAGAACAGAAAAACAAAACATGACATCTCGGCCTTTGATAACTCTTTTCGATATTCCAAGTATAACACGAAAATCGTGGTCTCCAAATGTCTGGAAAGGTTTGATACCTTGACATCGAGGCCGCGCGTTAGACTGACTGCTCAATGGTAGCCCGGCTCGTCCTCAATTACAAGGCATTGCCATATACCACTGAATGGCTTGACTTTTCCAACCTCAGTGCCTACATGAAGCCTCAGTAAGCTTCTAAGGCCCCAAAGCTCATTTACTTCAATTATTGACACCAGCTCAGTGTGAAACCGAACGAGCCGCCACTGAGCCCGCATACAATACCCTGCATCCTGTTGCAGGAGGGGGAGACCACAAGGGGTATCATGGGCTCAAGGCCTATTGCCGAAGAATTAGAGAAGCATTTCAGCTTGCCGTCACTTCAATTTGACACAGAAGGATCCCCTAGGGTCGAAGAATTAGCAGAGAAGCTACTTATAAGCAGCAGACCATTATGGGCACATTTGTTACCTAAGAAAGTTCTTGTGCCATCAGATCGACAATATTATGCAGATACGCGATCCAAAAGATTTGGAATGAGTCTCGATTTATATTACAGAGAGCACGTCAGCGAGCAGCTTTGGTACCAGCTTGATACCATCTGTCACGAGATTGGGGAGGCTCTCGCTGAAACCCCAGGACCGTTTTTGATGAATTACCATCGTGAGAACAAAATCAGCCTCAGACCGTTTGATTATGCCGCCGCTAACGTGTGAAGCATCGTACGCCGATTTTACTGTGGTTGCCCTTCTTCGATTCTTCAGCTGTGTGGATGAGACCATGTCAGATCACTTCTACAGTGCTGAACCGCAGCTTTTCAAGCTGTATGAGGCCTGTCACCAGTGGCTTGAACGTGATTATTGATTGCTTGTATCTATCTAACTATATTAAAGAATTCTGGAGTTAAAATCCAGACAAAAAAGCCATTTAAGTCGGTTCAGATGACTCAGGCTTTGACCTCGCACCAAGTTTGTGATTTTGTAAACAGGTAAGGGGCCACAAGAATCTAGACTGATGCGGAGAACCTCTGTTCTTAAGTTACAAAAAGCTTAGTTACAATTGAGCAAGTTTTATTGTAGGTTTCCAATCTTAGATGAGATATCTCTGATACCCAAGTCCAATGTCTGATGGCAGTTGCTATAAGGCAGTTGCTCCTGCCTGCCCTGGATGATTTTTGCCAGTGACTCACAGTCCCCCCCTCACACGAGGAGTCAGGTGCGCTCAATACAAAACACAACCTCGCTATCGCCTTTTCCACACAAGCTGATTTTGCATCCTCAATCATCGCAACTGCAAAATGTCAGCAATGAAGAGAACCGCGCCTCCAATGCCACAAGTGCCTCCCGTGCACGCAAAGAGACCCCGAAATGAAACAGATGAGCCCGGTGTTCATGTCATCTTCGTTGGCATCAGCCACCACAAAGATATCGGCGAAGAGGGCCACGATTGCAGAATCCCCTGTGACCCTGCTCTCGGCTCATTCGAAGCGGGCGACGTCCTAGGCACTTTGACGCCTGAAAGACTTCAGCAACTGGAAGATGATCTGGGTCCTGGCCTTGTCAGCAACATCGGCCCCAAAGAGACACGAAAAAATGGTCTAGTCGACTTGGCTGGTCGTACCGCAAGATCACAAAAGTTCAAACCAAAGCTGATTCAGCCCGTCTGGAACGAACGCGTTGTTCTTCTCCATCAGCAGGTTGTCACCATGCTTTGTGCCGAAAGAACTCAGCGCGTGACGGTCGAATATTGCACTCTCGAATGGATCATGCGCCTCATCAAGGAAGGGGGCAATTCTCTCGCTAATCAGTTTTGCGATCACAATCGGCCGATTGTATTCTATATCCCACTTGAACGAAAAGATTGGAGCCTGCACCCTGAAGTTCGCTCTCTCTATGAAGCCATAGATGCACTCCAGCATTTATTCAACAATATCAGCGTTTATCCGGCATACCACGAGAGCTGGAATTGCGGATACAAAATTGCCGACGTCAAGGCATTGGATTCTATCGCAGCAAAAGACTCCACACCAGAACCATACCGTCACAGGCCCAAGACATGCTTGGGCACCGGACCCTGCAAACTTGACGAGATCCAGGGGTCGCAATTCGTCAGGTTCGCGTTTAGTGATCGCGACGACTACATGCATCATATCACAACCCCGAGCTATAACACGTTCATTCATAGCCAGCCCTACACACAGGGATCCGCGACATCTGCCATGAGAGTTATTCACCAGCAGTGCTTTCCATCTGTCTCCGAATGGGGATACATACGCGTTTTCATGGTCGGCAATCGGATCGTTGCCCGTAGCTTCACCTCGAACTACCAACGAACAAACGTACAAAGCACATCGACTCTTCGCCCCGATTGCCACTTCGACTTTCGCGCCGATAGTTTCAGACTTCCAGATCCGGACCCAGAAGTGACTGAGCGACAAGAAGCAAAGCTAGAAGAACTCGACGACTTTTGCAAGTGGTGGCAGCATCAGCTCACGACGCATGATCCCGAACTCTTTGAGTCTCTCAATGTCGGATGTATCATGAGAATTGGCCTGACGGAAGCAAGTCTTGATGGGAAGTTCTTTATCCTCTCGGTTAACAGATGGTATACTTCTCACTTTTTCAGCATGGATCTGACAGCCAAGCCGTTCGACCAGTTTTGCAAGGCATTTGGTGAGCAGTTTGCACGAGTCTATGGCTCCTTTGCTGCGACGGATGTGCCGGACAATTGAAGGAATTGAAGGAATTGAGGAGAGTTGTTTGATGGTTAGCGAGGGCGTTTCTTTGTAACTGTTTGAGACCTTTGCTTTCTTAACGTAAGGGGTTAAAATAAATCATGTAAAAGATATCTTAACCTGAGTAAAGATATCAGAAATTATGCAAGTTTACCTAAGTCTTTTTGCCATTTAGGATCAAGGTCCTGGTTTCCTTTCCTCCCCTTATTAGCTGTGTGATTTTTGGCGGTAATGCCCCGCATCCATGATTCCCCATCCCGTTGCCCTCGGTATCGTCAATACACTTTCCCAATGTGAACAACGTGATAGGCATCCTTGGTTCAGAGACGTCATGACATTATTCCCGGTGAGCTTAATAAGGTTGATGCGTCTACTAAGTCCCAGGACCCTGGCATGATTGCCGCTACCCCAGGTTGACCAGCCGGGGGACCCCGGAGTCAATTGATGAGGTACTCTAGAGCTTGTTCTGTGATTGAGCTGTCTCGGTCGTTGTCGCTTCTGAAGATGATATTTCGTGTGATACTATATGACCTGATGTTTTCGAATCGATGTAATCTGGATATTGTCTTGTCCAGCTGAAAATACCGTGAATTTTTGCCGTGAGCTCTAGAATGGCCTTTCAAGGTTGATGTAATTAGATATGCACGTGAAATGGTTCGCGTCAGCAAACCAGTCGAAAAACGGTAATAAATCGTACGAGAACCATATCCGGTAAGAAGAATCGGCAATCTATTCATCCAGAAGGTGGGAAAAGTTGGAGAAACAAAGATCCGCTTGGTGAGGAATCGGCATCTTGGTACGGCACCTGCGGGTAAGAATATTTCCCCCGGTTCGGATCTCTTACCCCAAGATTGTGCTAGAGGAGATGAGCCAATGGAGAGGCAGTATTTGCAATGGTCATCCTGACGTGGAGAGCCGACTTGAATTGCCGCTACCGTTGGCGTCCATGATCCACGGCCCCGCCCCCTCCAAGTCTCCCGGCTACGAAAACGGCAAACGACGATTCATTTTCATACTTAACGGCGCAGCCTCCACGTTCTATCCCAAACGTCTTTTCCCTCATCATCACTCATCCCCAGATACCCCAGATACCTAGATACCCTATATCCCTAAACAATTCCCTCCAATCATCATAAAAATGGCCTCCAACGGTACAAACGGCACCAACGGCGCCACGGCGCAATCAAAGTTCGACCCCAACTTCACAGACCATGTCATCGGCCTCATGAGCCCCGAGACCGACCCTCGCCAGCGTGTCATCCTCACTTCTCTCATTCGTCACATGCACGATTTCTGCAGAGAGGTCGAGCTCACTCAGGACGAGTGGATCATTGGCGTCAACTACATCAACTCTCTTGGCCAGGCCTACAAGAAGAACCGCAACGAGACATGGCGCGTCTGCGACATCCTCGGAATTGAGTCGTAAGTTCCCCAATTAATTGCGCTCGCCAGATCAATCGCTCACAATCGCAGTCTCGTCGATGAGATCAACCACAAGGTCGTCACCGAAGGCGGCAAGGCCCCTACATCCTCCAGTATTCTCGGTCCCTTCTGGTCTCCCGAGACCCCCTTCCGCGACCTCGGCGCTAGCGTCGTCCAAGACATGCCCAAGGATGGCGAACTCACATTCTTCCACGGCGTCATCCGCGACGTTGATACCGGAAAGGGAATCCCCAACGCCGTTTTCGACATGTGGCAAGCTAGCACCAACGGCAAATACGACGCCCACGATCCCGAGAACCAATCGCGCCACAACCTTCGCGGCAAGTTCCGCACCGACGCTGACGGCAAGTTCTGGTTCTACTGCCTCAAGCCCACAGAGTACGCCATCGACACTTCTGGTCCCTCCGCCGAGCTCCTCAAGATTATGGGCCGTCATCCTTACCGCCCTGCTCACATTCACATCATGGTCACCCACGATGATTACCTCGGTGTTACTGCTCAGCTGTACCCCAACGACGATCCTTATCTTGAGACCGACACTGCTTGCGCTGTCAAGGATGATCTCCTCCTTGATTTCAAGCCTGTCAAGGATGAGCCCAAGGGCGCTATTCTCGACGTCGAGTACAATGTCAACCTCGCTTCCAAGAAGTACAAGCCTGATAACACCATGCTGATGCAGAACGCCAACCAAGACAAGTTCTAAGAAAATAAATTGAAAGAGAAGGAAAACAAAAAAGAGAACGAAGGTTGAGGATGTATATACATAGCATTGAATGAGTGGACTTTAGCGTTTGATTCATGTATTCGATGACTACTATGGACTAAATAGTAAGACATGAAAATTACTACATTATAAACCACTTGCCCTCCATAAACCATTGCTCACCTCGGCTTGTTCCCATGTAATATCAATGTTCTCACCAGCAAATCGATGAAACAGGAAAAAGGAGAACGGTTGTTTCAGGACCATCAAACAGATGGTTTCAATGGACGAGCTAAGGTGCCTGATGCAGGCATGATGGCCAACTGAATGAACTTCACTTTGCTGCAGGTTTAGCCCTGATAAAGATGTTCTCAATTTATAATAGACTTTTATGAACGCAAAATCATAAGACTTCTCCGCGTTGAGGCTTCCTTGGAGTTCCCCGTGTTGAAACCATAGCATCTCAAACCGCAAGTCAAATCAAACCACCCGAGTCATCATGCTCCTCCTAAAACCAGTATTGGCCACACTGCCAATACCAAACGAAGGTAAGACTCGTATCATACGTAAAGGTGTAGCAAAGCCAGTGTAGCGCCGAATAACACTAATCCGATCTTTGATCGTCATGCGGACCTGACGAGCATGGACGTCCAGACCGAGTAGATGAATCGGAGTACTGACTACCTGAGACGCAGCTGGCATAAATAGCTGAGCCATCTTGAGCCTTGCGTCATCAGACTGGAAAATGTTGGCAAACGGGGTAATCGACGCGAAAGGGAACTCGGCAAGCTTGGGAGCAATCATGGTAGGCAGGTTGAACGAAGCGTATATAGTCACCGCATCTCGCAGGGTAAACAGTGCGTAACTCAGCAGAGGAGTCGACATGCCACAAGACATTCTCGAAAAGTACGCGTCTTTGAATATACTCAGTCCTGAACTGACGGTCGTGGTAGCGGCGAACTTGGCAGGAGATGAGCAGACGATGGAGGGGTCACAGTCATATTGGACGGCGTTGAAAGAATCGAACATGTTGGCGGTTGCGTAGGTCCCGAAGTAGACGAGGAATGGTATGAAGAGAGAAGCAAATGTTGCCTTCGGTTTGGATGCCCACTTTCGCATGGATGATTTGATGGTAGTGTTGCTGGTTGCTTTGTTGAAGACGAGCCTAACGACATTGTTAATATCTACAGTATCTCTAGGAGAGTAAGATGGACTGGGATATCTGCTGAGAGGGTACTCACTTATCGATGGCTGTCACCCAGGGAGTGACCAAAGCAGAAGCGAAAGCCGCAGCTGCAAGGTCAACAGCAAAGTACTGCAGTGTACAGCGCTGCTGCTCCCTAATGCTCATAACATCCGTCATTTTGACAATCCAAAGTCAATTGAGAATCTTGGAAAAGCTAAAGAATAAGATTAGAATCCCATTGAGTTCTAGGTTGTGACTCTTATTATAAGGTAGTCTACGGCATTTGATACCGAGACACCGAAACACCGTGAAACCAGCCATGCAGGGCGGCCTATCACAACACTTTGGCGTGCATAAGCGCTGAACTACCGCTGTAGGTACTAGAGTACAGTAGCACTCAGCCCGTCATCATCCGACAAGGCATTCCTCAACAAAATCACCAAATGCTTGCGATCATCACGAAAACAATCAAGTCAAATGCCCAATAAGACCTCGCGTAAGCTCACCTTGTGGGTCGTCGCGGTGAGCGGTGCGGCTGCGCTAATCTCAGCCGTCTTGCGTCGGGTTAACCAGGAGGTTATGGTTGACTCACCTAGGTGACAATTACGTGGCAGGAATTCGGCTATGCTCGGGATTTGTTGAGACGTCTGTGGTAGTGCAAGTCAAGGGCGTCTAGACCGACATTCTGCTCTTATTCGGCTTCTGGATGACTCCGCGTTTTCCCCACGTCGGCATAAGAATTGAGTTGAGTTGAGTTGACTTGTTGAAGCGCTAGAGCTAACCCCGGATTCATCTTCAGGGGCGGGGCACGGACCTTGTTGTCAGCCCTGTTCGTCGACGTTCATCAGCTACGGATTTGCTGTAGTGAAGGGGATGACAGGAAACCCGACACTCTTAGAGTAACGTGAATATTTTCACTTCCGCCCACGATGAATTCGGAAGTTTTTCGGGGCTAAGATACCACGCCTGACTCATTGGCAGCAATAGGAGCCATATGCCAGCATCTCCCAGTACCTTGCTATTTATTGGACCTTTGCATGGCTTATCACTCTACCAACTGACTCTCCATCCGCGACCGTCGCCATCTTGACCACACTACCACCTTATGAGTTGTCTTGCTCGGCTTCAGACGGTTTATACAATGAATACGTTGAAGACCTGTACTCCACTTCAAAAGTCAAGTGTAGAACAGGTTGGTGAGTGACATAGCCGACGATTCCCGGCATGGGACATTTGCCCTCCTGCTGGTCAGTCCAATCTAGCTGGATCGAGTAATCTGGAAGAACAGAAGATAGGTTGTTGTAATGTGAGCCATATCATATCGAATCTGGATCTTGGTTGATGCTCTCCAGTTCATCGTCAATCTAGCTTTAGCTGTCGCTAACCATTGCTTTGTCCATATCTTGACTAGACCCCTGTATTTCGCTTCCCCCAGCTTAAGAACATTCCAGTGCATCATACGAAGCGTATCCGTAGTCGGGATCCAGATGGAGTGTTTAGCGCCGAGGGTAAACTGGTGAATCATTATATAAGTGTGATTCTATCTGCATACATAAACAATATTCCTTTGCTAAAACTCAAAGCATATGGTGATAAAGTAACAAAGTCTAAGAAGTAATCTCATGAAAAATAGGCATAAAACTCTGCATACCAACCAGAAGCGGCTGGGTACCTGAACTACCGGCGGTATGGATGACGCACATCATACAGACTCTGCAGTATTTGAGACCTGCTTGTCGGCAGCCTCGGTGTCCAGAACCGCGCCTTGGTGTTCTTTGGGCACTTTGAAACCAAGGTGCTTGAGATAGCTGCCCGGGAAGAAGACATTGTAGAGGAAGACGACGAGCAAGATGGGAAGAGTGTCGAAAACATATAAACTGTGATATACTTGTCAGCTTTGTTTGAGGGTAGTTAGGGCATACTCTACTTACTACCACTCCTTCTGATGGGTAGTGCCATCCTTGCCACCAGCGAAGTCGATCTCACGGTAGATTGAACGGACCTATTAGTGGTAAGTGACTGGGCCATAGATAGAGAGACATTTTGACTTACAAGAATGAGGAGGCAGGAGGCATTGACCACAATGAGTAGGGTTTGCCACTTCTTCACGATGCCATGCATCTCCTGATTGTCCTTGGCAAAGTCGGGGCTAAGTCGTCTCGCAGCGAAGTGGAATCGGATGGCAGAAACAGTGAAAAGACCAAAGCCAGCAATTTGAGTACTCACACCGACAAGACCAAGTGTTTTACCAAGATTAAGCTTATTCTTCGCGTCAGGGTCAGTGGGATCGGTGCCGGCGATGAGAACTGCAGCGACAAGTTGGAGGAGGAGCGAGATGATATCGAAGCCAACAAAGAGAAGAGTGATGAAGCGAGCTGCATTTCAAAGTATTAGTATCTCTCTGACTTTCGCTGCGACGAATACTTACCAGGGACCCAGAGAAATCGAAGGGTTCTCGACTCCGGAGGGACAACCCAGAAGACGATTCTAGCGAAGATAACATAGATGACACCGGCCATCAATACTGGAGGTAAAATGACAAGTGTGAATTGAAGCACGTAAGGTCCCTTTTCTGTCGGCTTGGTAGCGGATACAACTCGAGCTGCGTAGCCGATAACCTCCACTGCATCGATGGTTAACTGACAGGCCTCGCATATATCGAAATGTTGACTTACTCGCAACAGCAAGCAGCATAAAGAGCCATACCCAGGCCTTCTTCCGAATGATTTGCCAGAGCGTGATGCAAAAGCTAACTCCATAAAGGCCTGCGACAACTCCTGCCAACGGCTCGGAAGGGTTGTAGAGATAGTAAGACTTGGGTGCGTCCATGATCGAGGATTGTTCGGTATGATGTTTGTAGCTGAGGAACTGAGATGTGATTGTGTGAATTCTCAAAAAGCATTTGTATCCAGACCTTATATAAACCCAAGTTCCTCCAAACACTGCAGCGGCAAACGCCGTGATGGCATCAAATCAAGCTCTAGCCGATAAGCCACATCTGCACAACTGGAATTTTAGCACCATAGCAATGCCTCACAAACGCGTCAAAGCTAGCAACGAATAAGCCACGCTGAATCCGCGTTTGTGCGTCCAACGCCATGGTTAGTAGCTAGCACCCAATCAGGAGCGGAGTTGTAGAACACCAACGAAGCCAGTCATATGTGGCGCTTTCTTTAGAGACAGACGTCACTGGTCAGTTGTTACGTGGTATGCAACCACATCGAATCACAGTCTCTTTCTGGTGAGACCATTCGAGCTTAAAATTGTAACGTCTCGAATCGCTATGGAGGCTTGGTTTAGGGCCCTATTGTTGGGAGATTAGGGCTGAAACGCCTCAATAGCCACGTTGCTTTCCCTCGAATGGGATTCTTGAAATGGTTTTAACTCTAAGCGAGCTCTGAAGTGGCTGAAGCAGCTGAAAGCTCGTCATGGTGGACCTTCGAGATGATAAGCATTGAAGCACTTGTAACATCGAGTATTGTTAGATGACGCAGCTCTTTACGAGTTCCAAGTAAGATTTAACATGGCAGACAGATACAGGCAGAAAACCAATCTTGAGATTATTCCAGGATCTTTCGTCACTCTGCTTCATGCATTTTCGTGAGGGACAGCCAATAAAGCTACTGTGCGATGACGCTGGAAGCTAGGTTCTAGACTCAAGTGAGAGGCGCTAAACTTTCGAGAAACAGCTCTTATGGACGACAAGTACTGCTAATAGTTATACCGGTAAAAGATCTTAGCCTGACTGGGCTGAGCCATTGGGCCAGAACATTGGCGGTGCTGAGACAAATGGGAACTAGAACTTGCTGCTCCAGACTGTGATGAATCGCTTTGCCCCTAATCGTTGACAAATGAAAGCTTTTCCGAACCAGGTTCACGCTCAATGTCCCAGACCTCTAGACTTAGGACGCCAAGTTTTCGAGTGTATGTCGCTCCAAAGGTCCCCTGAAGAGACTGAGGAACCGTCTAGCCCTGTTCGGGATCACGAAGATACATCTGGAGGAGGTGGCTCTTTTTACTTGCGTCACCGTCCTTGAACTCGCCGCGAGCATGGAACACTGCCATGTCGTTGATGAAGATCATATCAATTCGAGAAATGAGCAAGGCCACGGTGATCTTTTATGCAATGAATTGCACAGCACCCAAAGCTGTCATTTGATGTTGGCTTGGTGCTGGTAGCTCTGAGTTTCGCTTATGCTGCCAACCGAGGATAGGATAGCGAGAATATCGGAAGAGCACCGGCGGCATGTTCTCGGGACCAAGATAGGAAAGGAAGCACACCTTTCGCGGCGGTTGCAATGAATACAATTCGAATCTAGTAATTTAGCATGGTATGACACACATTTCACAATGGGATTAGCAATACTAAAAAGTCCAGTACCCATGGCTCAACGAGCGAATGTAGTACCTCGGGAGAGTGGGTGGCTAGCTCATAGTAGACTTGCCATGAGCTACTCAAGATTGTTTGATGCCCGCATGCAGAAGAACGTTCTGTCCAGTAGAATGTCTTGACGGGTCAAGGCCAGTGAGTATCTGGAGCCCTGTTCCGTTATATATGTTGTCCGATAGATGCCTCAAACGCCGCGATAGATCGATGTGTAGTACGAAGGTGGCGGTAGAGATCTGGGTAAGATCATGGGAATCCCCTTCGCTACAGTCAGCTTAGATCAATTACACAGCCACGAAGACCTTTTTTTCCATGAGAGCCATCCGTCAAAGGCTTTCGCGGCGTTATGAATGGTAGAAATGTCCTTTGTGTTCGATGTCTTCGCCTCTCCACGCTAGTGTTGAATTCCAGGTCTTCGGGAAGCCATCAGGGACATTGACTTCAAATTCGTAGGCGAGGCAGAAGGTAAGTTTGAGGCAGTTTATTATATTTGGGGCCGCTGAGGTATTACAAGTACAATTATTTGCGATGGTGCCGCACTTCCGGTAACCATCAATCTCGAGCTGCGGCTCCCAATGTTCCGCTTAGATGACAGATAGTTATGAATTCTCCTCGTCTGATGCAGTATTTATCAACCAAAACGACGAGGGAGAGGAAAGCCAGCAAGTTCAAAAAATGGACCGGATCTTTCGCGAAGCAAAATATGTTCTGTGCTGGCTTGAGACGACAATACTGCGGCTGAAGACAGTTTCCGCTTCATCCGTGATACCAAAATAGCGATGGAACAGAAGTTCCAGCCGGAATGGACCATGGGTAATCTGATCAGTGACACACAGTTACTCGGAGTATCTAAGACTGCTAGACAATGGGATTTTGTAGCTCAACTCCTTGAGATCACTTGGTTTCAACGAGTCTGGTAATTATCCACACAGAATATGACCTATGGTCTAGGAGATGCTGGTTAAATCGCAATAATAGGATTTTACAAGGAGCAGCATGTGCAAGAGCCTGCTATCTGGCTCAATTTGTCAACGGGGAGGTGAAGGTCGCGCCGGATTACACTGAGCCATGGAAGCAAGAGCAGATCAGGGTAACAAAGGCTCTTCTGATAAATCCAGGAGAAGGGCCCTTCGTGCTTTCGATTACTCTAGCTCCTCGACAAGACTTCGATACCCCCGGAAGAGTTTATTGGGTCATTCAGCTTGACCCTTGCTCGTGGTCGTCCAGCTTCTGACAATCACGTCGATGATCTTTTTCTGCTGCGAGAGGCCTCGAAGCAAGGCGCGACCAGAGACGATGCCTCCATTCCCTCCACGAAGTTCTATCTTTGGGGTTCTGTCAGATGCTGAAAGTTCAGTCCCGCGGTCGAAGCGTTGGTGCCTTGCGATGACAGCTCAAGGAAGAATGGCACTGGTTCCCTTGCTCGCTGAGGCCAACGACATTTTATATCGTCCAAGGTATGGACGTTCCTATACTGTCTTTTAATGCTACAAACGGTACATACCAGTGACTTGGAGAGACGTACTGCTCGGGGGTGATGGAGGGAGAACTGTTAGGTCCCGAAAGTACTGATGAACCAAGTTCTCTCTGCTGATTTAAGCTTTCAGCCAGTACTGGTGAACCTCAGTGAAGGTAGCTCCATATCCGGTGAAGATGACTGCTGAGCCACATACTATCTGAATTTTTTACCCTCTTCATAGTAGGACACGGAGCAGATTGAGAAAATTATCTAGGAACATTGATGTTTGGTCAAGGTTAAAGTTACGCAGGCCTTGATGCCCCATGTGGGACGGGGAAGTGAGAATGTGGGGTAATTGATTAAAGCCCAAGTACTCCTCAGACGCAATATCCAACCAGACTCTTTGACTTTGGATATACTCCAATCAAATGGATCCATAATATGCGCTGTACTTCCGCTATAACGTTGCTTTGGAAGCGGTTTACCCCACAACTGCCATGACGATATTCCGGGACGTCATCTCCGCACACTTTGCCCAGTTGGGAATGTTGAAACGACCCGGTCACGACGTGGCCGCCGGCCAAAGCGAGGGTTGCCGTATCAAGATGAACGTGACTGCTAATTCTCATGATTCTACGATATCGGAGGGGCGGGGTGATTTACCAAGTCTGGATAATTCTGCCTGAGACACTCACTTTATGCTCTCCCTTAAGATCTGGGGCCTCCGCATTCAACAAAGCTAATCGAAACCTTACTCGTTTTCCATTGGAACATCACTGAAATGACGTCTGATACTTACAAAGTTGCTGTTCTTACCGTATGTTACCGCATATACCATTATACCTGGCCTTGAATACTAATCCAAACAGTCATCACAGGAGCACAATGCCAAGCCCACGTTTGAGATCAAGCAGCTCCCAAGACCCGTTCCTGGTCCTAATGAAGTCCTCATCCGCCTTTCACTGACCAGTCTATGCGGCTCTGATCTAGGTATGGCCTTGGGTCATATGGGACCCGTGGGGAAGATTCTCGGTCATGAAGGTGTTGGCAAAGTCGCAGAGCTTGGCTCCAATATTGCCAACTTGGATCCAAGTGTTCAGATTGGCCAGAGAGTTGGAATAGCATGGATCAGAGATATTTGCGGAACCTGCAACATGTGCGTTGACATTGCTAACGAGGGCGAGACGCGATGTGTCGAAGCCCTGCACTCTGCCAAAGCATACGATGGCACTTTTGCCGAGTATACGCTTGTGCCATTGCGATACCTGGCTCGTATTCCACCAGCCTTCGATGATATCCCTGATGAAGAGATCGCGCCTATTCTTTGTGGAGGAGTTACAGCTTACAAAGCCATCAAGAACTGCAACCTCACGCCAGGGCAATGGGTTGTCATATCCGGCGCAGGCGGCGGTGTAGGTGCTCTCGGCGTTGCGTATGCTCACGCAATGGGCTATCGAGTCATTGCGGTTGACGCAGGTCCGGGCAAAGAGGAATATTGCAAATCTCAAGGCGCTGAGCATTATGTAGATGCTTTGTCTGGTGTAGACGCAGGAAAGCAAGTCAAGGATCTAACTGATGGTCAAGGAGCTAAAGCCGTCGTCGTCACCGCAACTGCTGCCGCTGCGTATCAAAAGGCGTTCGACATGCTGGGACCGTTCGGCACATTGATGTGCGTGTCGATTCTACCAGAAGAGGTCAAGATTTCCTTCCACCCGCTCTGGTTCATCGACAATGGCTGGACTGTGAAAGGGTCGGCAGTAGGGACGAGGGCTGATATCCTTGAGGCTTTGCAATTTGTCAAGCGAAGGCTTGTGATTCCTAAGATCAAGTGGGCCAATCTCGAGGATATTGAGGGTCTGATGGAGCAGATGTCCAAGGGACAGGTGAGTTCAGAGCCATGAGATTAAGTATAACTAGCTAACACGATTGTAGTTGGAAGGAAAGTATGTCATGAAGTTGTAGAGACGGGAGGCGGAGTGCGGAGTTGGGGAGAGCTGAAAATTTGTGTTTGTGGTTCGTAGGAACTGCTGGAGTTCGCTTTATGCAGCTCAATACATGAGTAACCAAACCATTCTACATTCATGTAAGATTGATGAATATTCCAGGAAGGTACAAGTATTGTTCAATCACCGCAAACTATCACGATCTTGAATCATTGACCGCGGGTTACTTCATCTGTCACAGTTGTGGAATAGGCATAGACTCGAGCTTTCTCATAGACTAAGTACAGCTAGATAGAAATAACACGCCTCGTGAAGATCAAGTCCACTTTCATCCAAGTTCATAATCTTTCTTCTATTGATCCTCGCCCTCCAAACTGATCTGAGGACCAGTGAACGTTTTTCGAAAACCACCGAACCAGAGTGCAGTGGTAAATACAAGCCCAACTGCCATGACTACGATAAGATAGTTCATTGAAGATGCCGTAACAGGCATGAAGGCAGGGAAGCAAAAGCTGACAGAGAACAATGCAACAAATAGTGTAGCCGCTATGTTTACAGCGTATCCCGCTTTTCCAAGTGAGAAAGACCTCTCAGGAAGGCAGCTACGCCCACGAACAAGCAGCGCAGCCTGGGGGAGAGCGACGGTAATGTTGAGTGCAAAGAGTGTAAGACCAATAAAGCTGTTGTAAGCAGTACTTGAAGCAACATACAGAACTCCGATAATGATCTGCAGGGCAAGCATGACTGCAGTAGCTCGAACAGGACTGGCCCAGTTGAGATGCGACAGGAATGCTGAGAAAGGGACACCTCCGTCTCTGGAGAAGGACCATATAGTTCGACCAGAGAAGATGAATAAGTTCAGAACGATGTCGTAGAACATGATGATGTAGTAGACAGACCAGATGGTGGTAGCAACTCTGTTGTTGAGAGCTTGGTTGTAGACCTCGAGAATAGGTACTGTCGACTCAATGATGGCATCGACATCCTTGATGGAGAACATGAGGGCGATAGTCCAGGCGATGACAGTGGAGATACCGAGGCCAATGGTCAAGAAGATAGCCCTAGGGACATTCTTACTTGGGTTTGGCACTTCTTCTGCCAAGTGAGTTGGACCATCAACACCACTGTAGGCCCATAAGCAGGCAGTGATAGAGGTGATCATGGCCCAGCCATCTCCCCATCCACTAACATTCTTGTACTCCTTGAAAACAGTAGAGGCCGACTGCTTGTGATCACTAACAGCAAGAAGAGTGACCATGGAAGCGATGAAGCCGACCAATGACAACCAGAAGATGGTAGTAGTCAATCGGCCGATCGCAGCAGGGAATCGCGAAGTGGCGGCAAAGGCGATGATGCACAGTAAGATATGCATCAAGTACGTATGCCAGGCCTCGATGCTATATGATGGGTGCCACAGTTGGACAAGGTCTAGAACAGAGCTGGCAGCAAAGAAGTTGCAAGAAGCTGTCGCAGCCATCAGGTAGATAATGGAGATCCAACCAGTATAAAAGGCAGCAACGCGTCGGGTAGACGCGGGAAAGGCCATGAAGACAATATGATACTGTCCACCAGCCGAAGGGAACGCCGAGGCCAATTCAGCAAAGCCAATGTTGATGGTAGCCATGACGATGCCACCAGCGATCAAGCCATAGATGATCGAGGGTCCTCCACCACAAGCAAGCGGTATCGCAATGCCTGAAGCAAAAGCCATCCAAGAATTGGTGGTGGTAAAAGCAAAAGCGAGGACAGAAAGAGGACTGTATCGCTTCTCAAGCTGTTCACCGCCGTGGAGGTGATGGGTGGCGAATGTCTTGCCAGCAGCTTGGGAGGGCGTCAAGGACGCATTATCGGGAATATCGTGTTTCTCGGTCATTTTGTTGACGTTCAGGCTCGAAGATCAAGACGGGACGCGAGGATGAAGGTCCGGTGCTCCTGTTTGAGGAGGATATTGGTGTATTGCTGGGGGCTTTTCGTTGTCATTCCCTACGGTCAACAATGCCGTCGAGGTCGCACGGCCACGAAAAGAAAATGAGTCTGAAAAAAGAAGATGGAGGAGGGTACAAAGGCGTTGCTAGAATAAGAAGAGGCGATATCGCATGGGTGCAGTCGCATTCTTAAGAACAAACGCGCTCACATGGCCTAGTCTTGATCTGCACCACCAAGATATGGCGCGGCACGACCTCCGTTGTCGCGTGGCACCTCCAATCTTTAGTCAAACTATATGACAATCAATAATCGCAATTTCTCAGTCATATCTCCCCCCTTCCCACTCGTCTTATCTCCAACTTCCGGGGTTTCTGGGGAACCTGGGGCGCGCGCAAAGATTAGGCGAACCTTGTCAGAGCCGAGGACGTGGTTCACTCTCATTTTAGAACCGTCCTTGTTATCAGGTCTGAGACTCTTACTCGATGACTCAGTAGATGTCGCCTGGTCTTTCCAAGTATGGTTTAGTTCTACGGAGGCGAATGGAGAGGTTACGGCCGGTTAGTAGCCGGTTTTGTGGGGCATATGTGCCGAAGTCTCGTAGAAATTGATAATGATTGCTCACGAATATCAGTATTTTGGGAGAACACGCTCGGACTTGGCCGCCGGCGAAGAATTAAACACGGAAGAAAGATATTTACGATAGTCCTTGCTGCAGATATCCCGATACCTCGACATTCCGCCCATTCGATGCACTCATGAGACCCCGTTTGTAAGTCATGTTGAAGACAGTAAAAGACATGACCTGATTATCCAAAATCGCCTACCCCTAATAATGGCGCCATGTTCTTCTGGAGCAATAAACATCTTCCATAGCTCACCCAGCATCTCCAGCGTTCAGGATATGGCCACACGGGCCATTACTCAGCGTAGCTCCATTCTCGGGGAGTAGGTTTCTTAATGTAGTAAAACTCGTGTCAAACGTATGACCTGGAAGACAGGCAGTACCAATGACAAGGTAGCAGTTGTGATGATACGCAACGGAAAAGATGCAGTTTGGCCTCTTTTGGCACTCAACACAACAGTCATAAGGAGTGACTAGTGGGTGAACATTGTAGACGTTCTTTCCAATATCCACTGCATTAATACCATGTCCGCCGTTTGCCGCATTGATGAGGTTTTCAGCGTTGCAGGCTGCCCAAGAACTTTCGGCTGGGGCGAAATCTGCTCGAGTCACTAGATAGTGAGGGTGGTTAGTAAGTGGTTTATGGTCACAAATCCAAGAACCTTAGACGTACCAGTTTCAGTTTCCGTGGTGGTTTTCGTTGTAGTTGCTTTAGTGAATATCGAGGTTGTCGTTGCAGTGTCGTCCGCAGTCATTGTTGTATCAGCTTCCGTGACTGTACTCGTGAGCCATCCTCTAGTGATGTCCTGCTTTATAAAGGTTTTTTGATCAAGTGTAGTTGTTTTTGTCCACGCTATACAGTTTTTGAAAAGCACGGTTTTGGTGACCTGGACGGATTTATAACACGCGACCACGCCACGGGATTGAGTTGGCTGGACGGGAAAGTTTTTATCGCCGGGTTCGATTTCGATGGTACAGGGGGCCTCTAGGTACTTGGGCTTATCCTTGGGCTTATCTTTGCGAGGAAAGACTCTTGAGGAGAAAACACGCGTAATGTCCTCCCAAGCATTCCTCCTGAGCAAGTCCCGTTTTGGTAGACTTCGCTTTCGGGAAACAAAACCTGATACCGAGGCAAGAGGGATGAATCCGGAGACCGTTGGGACTGTAACAGTCGGCGTAAGGGTTGAAGTGGTGGTATAAACTGTCGTGTCAGTTTTGAAGAAAGTGGGGGTCGTCACGGCTGTTTTGGTGACTGCGGGCGATTAGACAATGAGAAATGAAGATAATCACCACATCTTACTTACGGGTCTTTGTGATGGTGAGTGTCTTAAGCTTTCGGGGAGCGGTAACCGAAATGGTATTAATAGACCGGGTAAGAATCGTGCTAGTGACAGGATCTGGTTGGACCAAGACGGTTTCGTGCTTATATTTCCTGTCGCAATATGGTTTGCTCGCGGTCAATATGATCTTCGTGCTAATGGTGTTTCTAGGTGTATCAGACACCGGGGTTCTACTCATTCTCGTTTCGCAAAACTCTTTAGTATGCGTCTGGGGCTTTTGAGCAAGGGCAGCGCCCTGTAGAGCATAGAGAATCAGAATTAGACGCATCGTGACCAGTACAATGCCCGGTCGTGGCAAATTCGAGCGTCAAGTTCGATAACTCAATTTTGAGCGGGAATGTCTTGGTTAAGGAATTGGATTCATCTTATATTCCTTGAAGAGGTAAAAACCTAAAAGTCATAATCTTGGTTTTCCATGAGCGTTTGCCGTACGTGGATGGCCAAACTCTGCAGTATAACTTGTAAACTCTGGACCACGTCTCCTACTTGTAGTTGAGACCTGCCGTTCGGATTTAAAGTCTACTCAGGTCTTGGCGACAAGTTCTACAGCCATGGTAATGACTTGTGCGCGGGAACTCGGGTAGATTTCCATCAAGGTTAAGCCAGCCAGCTTCATGTGCATCACAAATCTGCCCTGAAATACTCGCCATAGTAGGAATTATTTTGGGGCCTGGGAGACCGAATCCAAAGTCAATGGCATGATCATGAAGTTCGGGCTGGTAGAAATGTCTTGTCATACTTTTAAACCCAGTCAAATGACCGGGTCTTATAAGGTTTTGGCGGATATTGAAAGCATGACCTGTAATTCAACGGAACGAGGCTCATACTCTGGAGCAAAACTAAACCAGGATTGATATTAACCTACGTCATATTATAGATTCTATTTCTTTTGCAGGTCCCCGTATATTTACCCGCTGAGCCCATATATCATGACCTTATTACTCCTTCCACACGGTTGCGTTTCGCCAGCCTCGCCTCGCGTTTCGCTAATGTGAATCCCACGATACCATACTAAGTGGTTGTGCACTTCCGCTACCATTTATTTCCTATCTCAACGATATCCAGCTGGATTCATGCTATCATGATGGAAAGATTGAAGTTCATTGAAGGCCGAATGCCGCATGTTGGAGGAAGGCGAGTACGCCTTTGGCTCAGGAGACATACCCGACGCCAGAGGCTGATAGTTCGCCTCGCCTTGTGCATGGGTGACAGGCTGTTGCTGGTAATAGGGGACGATTGGGGGCTGATCGGTTGTTGCGACCACGTGAGATCCATTACCAGCTTGACGCTTTTTGTGGCGTATGAACCAGAGACCAAAGCCAATCAAGGCGAGTAGAGCAAGCCCCCCAAGAACACCGCCGACAATGGCTCCTACAGGGGTAGAAGACTTTGAAGACGAATCTGGTTCAGATGACGAACTCGATTTGGCAGATGAGGTAGTCTCTTGGGTGTTGCTCTCTCCTGTCGTTCCTGTCTTTGCGGTCAAATCGCCATCTGAACTCGCAGGCTCGGAAGTAGACTCTATCGACGATTCAATGGTAGCCGAGACGCCCTCCAGGTCTTTGTACATGGTCACTTCCATATCCTTCGTCGTACAAAACGGGTAGAGGGTAAGCTCGTCACCGTCACTATCAGTCGAAATCGCAGTGACACATCCCGAAGCGCTGGTTAGTCGTTAGTTGATAATCACACGATAAAGCTATTGATAGTAACCCACCAGCATAGCTCATCCGATGATGTCGAAGTGCAAGTCAACGAAGTGAAGCATCTTGTCTTGATGTAACCATCACATCCAATGTGACTACTGCTGGTTGCACAAGTCGTCGTTGACACGCCAGAGTAATAGCAGTAGTTCACGACCCAGACTTTGGTCTCATAGTTAGCCGGGCATTTTTTCAACAAGTATTGTGATTACTTACACTGCCCAGGGATAGAATAGTAACCACAAACATCATAAGTGCCTACATTCTGTCGCTTGAGGATGTCTTTGTTGTAAGGTTCTGGTGGCTCTGTGATTGCGGGGTCGGGAGGAGAGCCTGTCAAGCCACCGTCATTTAACGCGTAATAGACGTCGGCCATCTAATCACTGGTGAGTAAAGGTACTGGTAAACTTTTCGTATCGCTACCTTTAAGCTACTGTGCATACGTGTACAGAAGTCTTAAGTAAAACAAAGTCAGAAAGCGAGAAGATCAGGAGAAAGGCAGGACAGAAAGGAATCTGAGGCGGCCCTCATTTTCAAGCTCTTTCTCAGGCTTCATCCATAAATAGATATTGGTGGCGTTACAAGAAATCACAAACATGCGTGAGCTTCACAAGCAGAAGAACGCACTCAGTGCCCTGAAGATCCAATAGAATTTCACTCGGAGGTACACCGCGTATGCAGATGAAACAGAGGGTACGCGATTGGCGATCTGCCAGAGCCTGATCTGCAAGCTGAAAAATGTGTATCTTGTCTTGTCCTCGAGGCCTGCTGGGACCAGTTAAAACAAGGCTCTGAGCGACGAAATATCTCTTTTCTCTGTTGGCATGATGCGTTTAACCAATCGTTGAAGTGTACTCGCAGCCTGATTTTATAAAAGACAGACTAATGTAGTTGGGATGATGCCAAGCATATTTCTTCCAGTAGGACAGAGCCAACCTGCATGTGGCGTACGGAGACGACGTGTTGCTTCTCAGAATTCTCAGCCGCTTTCTCACAACCCTTAGCATGAGACATTATCAGCGATTAGCACTTCCTATTTTCGGACCTTCCAAGCCCTGGTTATCGCAACGTCGGTGAATGTGGCGTTGACGATGGTAGTTGACTGGGACAAGAGCCTTGATCGGGATGGCTGCAGATTATTAGCTCCATGGGAACGTCTTAGCTGACGGGATCGACCGCGGATAGCTGCATGTTACTCGACATCCGCTAGATCAACAAGGTAGTAGAATCGGGTTCACTACTCATACGCTGACACTAACGACTATTCTGACAATTGTTATCGAATCCCTTCTATTAAATCACCTAAGGCAGCACTATATCATTAGCTCCTTGAAACCAGCTGTAGGCTGGCCCATCCTCTTCACAACTCAGCAGTCTTTCCATAATCCCCTAACCGTTATGAACTCTGTATAAGCCGCCAAGAACGAAGCAATCGCCTCCGGAAACAGCCCTCCGTCTCGTATCCAATGAACCGTCAGTGGGCCATAAAGAAAAAGGTGAACAAAATTCCTCCGCCATTCTGCCTTTGCCTCTTCATCTTGCTCCTCTCCGGTCCATTTGCTTTCATATCGGTCGTATAGCAGCTGTGCCATCCCAGACATAACATAAACACCCCAAGACTTGAGAGACCAGATCATGAGCTTCGACTCAGTCTTCTCTGACCATTTGAACACGCCGCGTCTTGTAAGCCATGCTAGATTCTCTGTTCCATAGTAACCAAATAGTCCAAGGAGATATGTAGCTCGGATGGCTGTCAGAACAAGGTACTTCCGTGGGTTGCTCTTCTTTTCCTCGCTCTCGTTTTCGGACGCGAAACTGGTTAGAAATTCTTTTGCTTCTGACCAAGTCGCCAGTAAGCCCCATAATCTGGTAATGATCTGCCAGTCGTCCAGGATATTCGACAATGCCCTGAATCGTTCGGCGATGAAAGCTTTGTTGGCGGATAACGAGCTTATCGCTGGAAACCTTTTGAGAATTGATAAGAGTGGCAGGAGTTTTGACGGGACAATCCTCAGTAAGATTTTGCTAACTCTGAGAAGCCAACTTTTAAGCTTCTCAGGAGTTGGGGTTTCGAGTGCCGTCGCCACGAAATGTGCTGCATAGGCCAGGAAGAGGATGAGGGCATCATGGCTCTCCCGGGTATGCATCAATCGATTTAGGTGCGAAATGAAAGCATCGAGCTTTTTGATCGGCCACAGTGCATTGCTGCGAATGATGGCTCTGTTTTCTATCGAGGTATTTTTCGTAGATACGTGGCTTTCTTTTTCCGGTTCATCTACGCCTTCTACCACGGGCTCAGGAAGGACTGTTCTTGACTTCGTCAGCTGGAGACTTTACAGGGGATGAATGCTAGACGTTACTTCATGTCAGCCATGTTTTAGGTGAAAGAGACGACTCGACTTCAAGAAAATTTGCGGCCATGAGAATTGAATCCTGATGCTCGCTGCTTCTTTTTTGAGGCTGAAGTGAACAATAGTGAGATAAATGAGTTTTGGTCAAAATCTAAGGACCCGGAGGTTGAGGGTATCAATACGAAATGATGCTGTGGGGATCAATTGGCACTTATCTCGTTTTGGGCAATACTTGGTGCGCGTGGCGCAGATACCGCCGGGTGGACTTACTCAATGGTCCTTGGTGACATGTGTGAGATTTGCGACAAAGCTGATATTGTCACTAACGGTTCTACAACGCTAGCCACGTTTGCTATGAGCCCTCCTACGCGCTTTGCAAGACTGGTGGCCTTCAACAATAGAAAATAGACTAATATTACCTTTTAAAGCCGTTCTGAAGACTGAAACATCTGTAATTACATGTTATCGTTAAAAGTCTGCCATTAAATTGTTAGCATCTATAAGATTCTCCGATGCGTGAGGCAGATCATTGGCTCTCAACCCCACCTTCACTTCTGCACGCGTACTATTCCCTAAAACGGGCAAAGCTGCACATCGCTGCAGACCGACTTCCGACGTTTCCTCACTAAGAATGAGAAGATATCTTGTTCGTGATTTATCCATGCAGCTTAATTGAGCATCTTCTTCAAGAAACTGACTCCATTCATTGAGTTTCATGGGCAGGACCGCCTTATCGAGAAGTTGAATTCGAATAGAAGGCAGTTGACGTTGACGGGGAAATGGACTTTTGGCGGCAATGGCGCTTGGGATAATTCAGCCTGCAAGGTATTTCGATAACAGGGATTGCTGTCCTGAAAACATAGCTTTAAAAGTGTTTGTCTTCTTCGCTCAGGGAGAATCGGAGTGTATGGAACAGCCATGACTACGCCGACATTGGTTCGTAATTTCAATATCAGACATCAGGCGGGAGAAGGAGTATTGTCTTATTGTTATATTACACGTCGCTTGTAAAGATCTGGAACAAATATGACCGATGCCCAGAAAGGAGGATCCATGCCTCACGTATCATACACCGCTCACTCTTACTAAGTCAATTTGACCATCGTTATTGGATGAGCTCACTCTTTGACGCCTCACGGGAATAGTGCAACTTGAGTCCTTCATAACAACCCAAGAACAATCCGTTCCCTACAGCAGCTGCGATACAAGTGACAGTTGCCCCTCTGAACAGCCCCGAAATCCCATCTCTTATCAAGATGCCCTTGGCAATGGAAATGGGGCCTCTCGCGGCGGGCTTTCTAGCTTTCTCGCGACTTAACGTAGACGTGAACAATGCTTCTGGCTGTAAAAGATGGCTGGGAGGAGCGACTTCCGGCAACCGCATCCTGGTTTTCACGACGTCAACAGGAACAAAGAGAAGCGAGGCTATCGAGCCGCCAATACCAGCAGTGATTCCGCTCACTTTGACTTGCTCCGCGATGCTCTCAGACTTCGTTGATCTACGGAGCCAGGCGCCTTTCAGATACTCGTAAATGGAGAACGTGAAACTGGTACGTGGGAGATTACCGGCTACCAAGACCGTGTATCCTGTCCATAGCTTTAGAGGATGCCTTGCGAAGTGCTTGAGCGAAGCTAACATGGGATTTCGCTGGAAGCCACCCTCTGAGAATCTCGCAACTTGCGCGTTCTGTTTGAGGACTTCCGAAGGGTTGATGATGGCGCACGCGACCATATCAGCCAGCGCGCTACTGGCGGCATGAACAGCTGTTTGAGACAGACTCCCAGGCTTGAGGCCCTCCTTTGGCTGAAGAGAAGACTTCGCCGTTTCGTAGATGGTGAAGAAAGTGACAGAGGCCGGGATGGTCGTGACGACAGTTGGTGTCAATCCGCGATAAAGGCCTCGGAACAGCGCCGGTTGGAGTTTGCCCTCGTGGCTCCGGTATTTGGGTACATACTCAGGTGACTGGATGCGTGTGATGAGAGTATCGAATGGGTGCACTACAAACTCAACGCTCAGTGCCGCAAAAGCGGCGGCCTGCCGCAGTTAGTATTGTTGGTGCCGAACGAGATTTCGCGATGCTCACCAAGGATATGTCCGTAGCATCCGCGTTGCTTGGGGCGGACATCAATCAGAGTGCCAGAGCTGATTGACCAAAAAAGGCTCAAGTGCACTGAAGCTGACGACGAGAAAATGGTGATTTGGGAGCGATGAACAGATTTCCAGGCCCTGACCAATATTTCTCAGGGCCTGGCGTTTGGCGCAACATCAACGACGTCAACATCGAAGGTTGGAGGAACGCGCTAGGCTATCGCCCCGACAGCGGACATGACCAAACGATGAGCAAAACATCAGCCTGCTTCCTCGGCCCAGGACACATAAAGTGTCTTTCGCAAGGTCATTTCCCACAATTCACAGCTCATGATTGATTTTTCAAGAATCTGGAAGATGATGGCGTCAAATGAGTGTCCCCCTGCTCTCAGGCTCATAATTACCAGGCTCCAGGCGCTCAGTGCTCAGCAGTGGCAGCAATCGGGTTAGCTAATCACAACGCGCCCCGCAATAAGCAGCAAGCAGAACGCTCAACTTCAATTCATCTCACGCTCATCATGACTCGATCTCAGTGAAATGAAAGCGCGCCACTCTCCGATGATCACATTTTCTCTTTGAACTCATTTCAACGCATCTGGTGATTTTTATACTTCAATTTTACTGCTGATGACTGAACCAGCCCCTCGAGCGACTGAAGCTCACCAAACGCTAGCATTTGTGAGGCGGAAGCGAAAACAAGTCGGCAGAGCCTGTGACGGCTGTCGACTCCAGCGGATAAAATGCGACACCAGCGTTCCATGCCTCAATTGTCGCACGCGCGGCCGCGAGTGCAGCAACAATAATTCACCTACTGTGTCGACTCTTCCTCAAGCGCAAGATGAGATTGATAAGCTGAAGCGTCGGGTGAAAGACCTTGAAGCTCAACTTTTGCAGGCGCGTAAGACCGATACACCCGCTTCACAGCAACAAGAACCGACGCCGCCTGGCGAATCACCAGCTCTCACAAGACCAGCGACTGAGGAAAGTACGAAGACAAAATTTTGGGATGGCGTGTACCTTCGCCCAGCACGATCGCCGCACAGCGCTTGGTTCGGGCCCTCGTCACTTTACTTCTTCATTCATCGACTCAGCACATTTCTCAGTGCTCAAGCCGACCATATGCTCATTCACCTGGCTAGCAACCTGGAACAACTGGGCCAGGCGACCACATCACAAGACTCTTCACGGCTGTTGGCACCTCTCACACGAGCCAATGAGGAAGGCTTTTATCTGACCCCAGTCCAGGAAGGGTTCTTCATCAACCTGTATTGGGAGACCTACCATACATGCATCTATGCTGTGGTCGATGAGGCGAGTTTCAAGGCGCATTACCAATCGCTCTACGTCGACGTGCCAGCCGGATCGCCGAGAAAGCCATCCGCGCTGGTAGACATCATACTCGCCATGTGTATGCAGTATCACACATCGGCGCTCCCATGCAGCCAGCAAGGCAATATTCTCGAAGACAACGATGCAACAATGGCCGGCCGGTGGTACTACCGAAGAGCGCAGACCCTCTTGGCTTGCGAGGTCGAGAGCCCATCCATCTCAACTCTCCAGTGCCATTTGCTCTGCGCTTTGTATGTTTGTGGAGGATCCTTTCACAACATGGCCGACACAACCATTTCCCTTGCCATCCGGACAGCCTACATGTTAGGCCTGCACTTGGATCCACCGCCCACGATGCCACGACGTGAGCGTGAATTCCGAAGACGACTATGGTGGTCAGTTTTTGAGGCTGATTCAAAGGTCGGTATGAAAGTCGGCCGCCCGTTCCTCATTCGCGACTCGTACGTCATGCCCGAACTACCCAGCGATACCCTCGAAGCAGCGATGGAGTCAGGGTCGGCATTTCCTCCCATCGGTGATAATGCTACATGGCTCAGTCTCAACCTGCAGCGCACGAAGCTATACCAGACCGCGAGAGCTCTCAATCAAGCATTTTACGGGCACGCACTCAACATCGCTGATGGGAACTCCGTTTACGATGATCCAAGCACAATGGAAGATCTCACAAATGCCTGGGGCCCGCGAACAGTAGCTCTCATCGAGTGGACGAAGCAGATTCCCCGTGCCCTCAAGACGAGCCGGAAAACCGGCAGCCCCTTCTCTCTTGATGAACCCGTCCTCGATATCGAGCAGTTTGCACCACAGTGGCTTCAGCGACAGCGTTTGCAATTGGAACTCGAGTATCATCATCTTTGCATCGGCCTCCATCGTCCATTCCTATCTTTCGCTCTACAACAAGGAAGTTCAGCAACGGCAATGGCAGCCAAATGCGCTCAACATGCGATGCAGCTCACCAACGTAACCCACCAAGTCTTATCCAAGACATCGATACTCAACGGCTGGCATGAAGCTTTCCAGTGGCAGTGGAGCGCCGCGATGACCTTGGTCGGATTTGCTGTTGCGTATCTGAATCACCCACTCACACCAACCGTACGCTCATCGATAAAGGTCGCTGTCTCTGTTCTCGACAAATTCGCTCTTAGCTTTGATGCCGCTTCCAAAGCCGCTGTCATCGTCCGTACCCTGCACACGAACATTGAGTCCGTCATGGCTCAGCTCGAGATGCAATCGAGCCCGATGACCGTGGCCGCCACGGATAATCCCCTCTTGTATAATCCACCTGCGCAGGGCGGAATGGCGAACACAGTTGCCAATCAGTTCGACGCGATCAGTGGAGATTTCGATCTTCTAGATATGGCGATGAATGTGGACTTTTGGGCTGATCTCGACATGCTTCTACCGGGAATTTCGGGCCCTACAACTGATACTGTTACGGCTTAATAACTGGGCTATCATCAATGCAGACAAACCAATTTTGCACCTTTAACCACGAATGAGCGTATGAATCAGACAAACTAATTGTACTTGTTATACGGACTGCTCTCCATGAATGAGTGAATACTCAACACTGACGACACGAACTATGTCAACCAACAACTTCGAAATCCCACCACCCGCTTCTCCTATCGCACATCTGGAGCTCAAAGCTTCTCAAACACATCTACAGCCGCCTGGGCAGTCGAAGTAGCGCTAGCAGGATTCTGACCCGTGACCAAGCGACCATCAACGACATGGAAATCATCCCAGATACCAGGAGCACGTTCGTCTTCATACTATTAGCTGAGTTCAAGTCAAAATTTGGGGAGGGTACTTACAAGTTGCACCGAGACGAGCGGCTACTTCCTCGACCATTTCACGATCCCAGCTGCGAAGCTCGTCCATGATCTTCATCGTGTTCTCAGCCTCTGTGGTGAAGCCAGTGATCTTCTTTCCCTTGATCAAAAGCTCATTGGTAGTAGGGTCAATGAGATTGGCAAAGATGGCTGGGCCGTGACAAACAGTCGAGACGACTCCACCGCTAGCCCAGACCTGAGCAGCGATGTTCTGGAGAGAAGACGCAGTGGGGTAGTCAATCAGAGCTGCATGTCCAGCTGAGGCGTAGAACAGATCATACTTGGATGGGTCAAGCTCAGAGGCTTTGGGCATGTTATCAAGCTTCTTGCGGAACTCGCTGTTGGTGTCGTTCCAGGTAGCGAGGTCGTCGCCATTAAGGAAGTCAGGCTGCTGTGAGAGCCAGTCAGGTGTATAAGTGCCAGTCTCTGAGGCAAGGTCAACCTCAAATCCGGCAGCTCTCAAGACCTTGTAAGGGTGAAGAGCTTCGCTGATGAAGAGGCCAGTGGTCTCTTTGCCGTTAAAGAGGGTCGCAGAAGCGGAGGTGATGCTGATGAGGGCACGGCGAGCAGGAGACATCTTATTTAAGTGTGATTCTGTGGAATGGGAACAGAGGATGTATTGGTGAATGTTTGTTCTAAAGCTGTTGGGAATTGTTGTTGAATTGCTGAATTGTTTTGATTGATCTTCTGTTTACTGATGGGATCATCTCACTCATATATACTCGTGATGATTGAGTACACGCGAGATGTTGACGAAGGCCATGACCACGCAGTCTGCGCTTACGGCTTCACATTCTGGCATTGTCTCACGATGTTGTTGCAGAAGAATGAGCCATTCCTATTGGTTAGGCTTGCATCACGACAAGCAGGCGTCCGATTCGGGATGGTGTTGAGCCGGCCACGCATGAGCAACCCCAGCTTCGTCATACCCTCAGATCCCGAGAATAGCTTCTTGATAAGCCGAACGATCATCGCATCAAATCGGAAGTTCCCATTCGATTGTCGACACTCCGAGGTTCCTGAAGGATCGAAACGAGGTGGGGGAGCACTTTGTTTGGAGATGTTCCTATTCGTCACAAGGTTAGCGGCACAGGGGAGACCTACCCATTGGATCGGAGTTCGCCGACTGGGTCTGCCAACATCGGGATCCCGGAGTTGGAAATTAACGAGTCAGTGGGAAAATGACATAATCCCATGTCGCAACCCTCAAGGTGACCAAGATAATAACGTTGATCTTCAATCTAACTTTTCACTTCATCAGACTATAAGAAGACGCTGTGGCTCCAGCTAGCTCCTCCACCATGATCATAAGTCTATATCATACAACTTGTACTTCAAGCATCGCTTTTGCCTTTTCTTCATTACATTCACATACAACATGACGGTCACAAAGACAACCACCACAATCTCTCCCAACAGCAGGCTGTTCAAGCCAATCCAAGTCGGCAATGTCCAACTCGAACACCGCATGGTCATGGCCCCTCTGACCCGTTACCGCAATGACGATAACCACGTTGCAAAGCCCTTTGTAGAGCGATACTACTCCGAGCGAGGTTCAGCGCCAGGCACCCTCATCATCTCAGAAGCTACCGGCGTCTCAATGCAAGATACTGGTATGCGCCAAGGTCCCGCCTTCGTCACAGACGAGCAAGTCGCTGCCTGGAAAAAGGTCATCGGCGGCGTTCACGCAAATAAATCGCTATGGTCGCAGCAAATCTGGGGTCAGGGCCGAGCTGCTGATCCCGAGTACCAGAAGGAGCGCGGCTTCAAGTATCGCTCTTCAAGCGCAGTTCCAATTGAAGAGGGTGCTCCTGCGCCTGAAGCTATGACCGAGGAAGAGATCCAGGGCTTCATCAAGGACTTCGTCGCTACTGCTCGACGTGTCATCGACGCTGGTGGTGATATGATTGAGATCCATGGCGCTCACGGTTATTTGATCGACCAGTTCACATCCGACTCCGTCAACAAGCGAACCGACAAGTGGGGAGGCTCTGTTGAGAACCGAGCGCGTCTTCTGCTTGAGATCGTCAAGGCTGTCTCAGCCGAGATCGGCTCCAAGCGAGTTGCCCTTCGCCTTTCGCCATATGCTTCTTTCCAGGGTGCCGAGTCATCCGACGTCAAGGAGCAATACTCCTACATCGTCAACGAAGTCAAGAAGATTGGTCCTCTGGCTTACCTCTCTCTTGTCGAAGCCCGTGGCGACCCCGCTAAGCTGCTTGCTCCCGACACCGACCCTTCCGTTGAGGCGCAAACCCTCGACTTCATCCTCGACATCTGGGACAATAACTCACCTGTAATTGTTGCCGGAAACTACAGCCCTGCATCTGCGGCTGAGGTCCTCGATGGGCACTATAGCAAGTGGGACGTTCTCGTCGCTTTCGGACGCCATTTCATTGCGAATCCCGATTTCGTCTGGAGGGTCAAGCATGGTGTTGAGTTGACCAAATACGACCGCACTACCTTCTATGTCCGAGGATCAGAGATTGGATACAATGATTACCCCTTCTCCCAGGAATATGTTGATGCACAGCGAGCATGGGCAGTCGAGAACCTTCCAATGCACCCCAAATGAAGAGATGCAGCACAAATTAGATGATTAATGAAACGATAGAATAGAGCATACAATTAGATCTGGATAGAAAAAAGTACTATTTCATTTTACAATTAGTATATGCACCATCAGTAGATTGTGAAGGCTTCTATCACTATCAGTGTGACGTGATACGTCGAACGAGAAGGGCGCTGTTGACATATCCTCCGCTTTACATGGCGTCACGGTTACGAGCAATGATTTAAAAGCACTGTGAGCATTTACCGCATTTTCTATTCTTCTTCAACTATTAATACTCAATAATTTCACAACTCGCAGTCCAAAGACAAGTTATCATGGCGTCGTCAGCAAGCTCATCATCCAAGATTCTCGAAGGTGGGTGCCTATGCGAAGCCGTCCGCTACAAGATCTCCTTCCCCAAAGATCACGATCTTTCCAACGACTCTTTAGGGTGCATCTGCCAATGCACTCAATGTCGCAAACAAACAGGAAGCTTTTTCCTCGCCACTTTGACAGTCCCCGTCTCCGCCATCGAGTGGCAGGGCGACTCGAAGGACAAGATCAAAAAATTTCTCAAGTCTGAGAATATCGCGCGGGGCTTCTGCGGCGACTGCGGCTCCTTTTTGTTCTGGCATCCTGACGGGCAAGATATCAGCATCGCGACTGGGAGCTTGGACCCTTTGTATCTTTTTGGAGAAGGGGCTGAGGACAAGAAGAGTGAAGTTCCCTCGAATGGGTTTGCAAAAGACATCTTCAGTGGGCATTTCAACGTCGAGTTTTGTGAGAGTGAGATCAAGGGCGTCACGGATGATATGCCGATTCTTCACAAGGGAAAGCGATGTCAAGGAGACAGCTCCAAATCTTGAGGGCTAGGGGGACCGCCAGTATTTCCAAGGTCGTGTAGCTAGTCCCTATCTCTATAATTTTTCCCCCCAGAATCCTGCCTCATCGGTGGCGACAAAGAACGCGGACGAGGCTGCGGTAGCGGAATGCCGCCCTGTGCATTGATGCGACGTATCATATCGCCGACCTCGGGGTAATCAGGCTCGTCTTTCGGTCTTCTGTCAAATATTCTCATCTCTATGATAGTCAATGGTCTTCTTTCCCATATGTCTCTGTAAATATGATGGTGCGTGAGTGCTCTCGGTGCGTCGACTCTCACGCGATTCTGCTTGTCGCCAAGAATCGGCAGAGGTGATGGTAATGATCCCGGCTCCTCCTGGAGAAGAGAGTCGAAGAGAGCCTGTTGCTGTTCATCACGTAGTTGGTACACCCTTATCGTCTGACTCTTGCGGCATGAGTGAAAATAGATGTTGGTGATCTCATCCGAATTTTCGGGGCGTCGATCGAACACAGTCACGCCGCCCAGAATGCGATCCTCAGCCCAGTAGCCAACCATATCTGCTACCCCTTCTGGATATATATCGTCATCAAGATAGTCGTGGTGACTGAAAAGAGTTGGACCAGGTGGGAATCGAACCATTGTCTCCGATAGCGGCATCTCCCAGTATGTGACGGCGTCGATGTCACCTTGGTGAAGATGCAGTTCGAGCTTATGTAGCCAAACTGCTATTTGATGCAAAGAAACAGCTACCAACTCAACTAGGCGCACGTTGAATGATTTGGAGGCGGGTTCGGCTATTTGAAAGGCTTTCAAAGTCTAAAAAGATTGTTAGTGAGGGATGTCAAAATGTTCAAGCTTATGATGATAACGTAGCAAGATCTTTGTCATTTAATCCGGTAGAGACTTACTTCAGGGGCAAACTTGAGACTCGAAGGGTCCCATTCTTTGTAGTATTGATGCGCTTTCTCCAAAGCCCCAGGACACAATGTCTCATGGTCATTAATGATGTGTTCTCCCATGATACCGGGAAGTCGACGGTCCCATGCAACGTCCGCAGTGGGGAGGCCATCTATAATTTGGGCGTATGTGAATTTTGCTAATTCGGTTGACAGAACATTTCTGATGGCACGGTCTAATATTTGGCAATGACGTTCAGAGGTGATACTTTTGAACGGTAGACGGCTGTCATAAGCGGTGCGCGCAATGCCTCGGAGCCTTTCCTTGTGTGCTTCTAATTGGTCGGGATCCATTGTCAATACTACGCGCCTATGTTCGTGTGAGGTGATGGAATGGCTATTATTCATATAACACATGCGAAGGTTAAGTCCTAACAGGTTACATCTGACACGTGCGGGCAAAGGTGTTGGCAAAGTAAATGCCTGACTTCCAAGGCTAACACCTGATTAGTCGACCTTGGAATTGGTCCAATCCTCGTAGATGAACAGAGTCGACAGGCGACCACAACTTCAGATCAGATGAGCTTTCCACTCGTGCCAGCTTACCAGTTTATTTAACGACACTAGAAAGCTGTACTTCTTGAGAGTAATTGTTACCTGTTATCAAGCTCTCGCGGATTAGATCGAGTATTAATGTCATGGCACTTTGACTTGGGGAGTCTAGCATCAAGCAATAGCTCTTGGGACTCTTTTACTTAATAGTTTATACCAATGGACTATTGTATAGCGATGGCTCTCGAGTCTTTTCAGTATTTCTGCCGGATTTGGAGTAACGATGAATGCTGTTCTTCCGTATATCTCGTTGTTCACAATGGATTCAAGTTGACAATGCCATCGCCTTGGCAGCCTATTTCAGTTCCCAAGGACAGATCTTGAAATGTCAGTAAAGCATAGAACAACCATGCAAATGAGCGAAGAATGGCTTAAGATATCATTCACTCAAGCCGCGAGGTTCTCGTAATAAAAAGGATATCACACCTATCCTCTCTATATGTAGCTTTACTTTCAGTCTATGATCATATCTCGCCTATTGCTATACCAGAAACCAAGCACTAACTAAGATTTCTAGCTTTTCAGATCCCCTTATTGATTTCCCCCGATGAGTACGCTCAACCTCTATCTCGCCATCTCCAAGGAGCGAGGTCAAGGTCAACCTCGACACTGGATTCTCATGCTTGCAGAGGAAAATGCCACACATGGGATCTTCTATCATATAACTGGTGGACCAATGCACGGTAAGCCATATGAAGTTGCTATTGAACCCAAGCGCGTTGAAAGCCATGGTATTGAGAAGCGTCACTTGATTGCTCAACTCCTCGAGAAGGATAGGCAGAAGATCAAGGCTGCTGTCCGGCAAGCTCCTCCGCTGTTCTGTCAGCGCTGGATTTTGAACGTTCTCGAGGACTTGGAGACGCAAGGTGTTGTTCCTGAAGGAACTTGTTCCAAGTGGAATGAAGCCTTGGAAACTAATCCCTTCTCAGATGATGGTGCTCCCTCGAAGAAGTCTTCGGGTGGCGGCGATACTACTGACGCTTAGGTCTACATAGGTACGTAGAATTTCTTCTGATTTAAATATCAGCTGATATCTACTATTCGCGATTGAGTATGTGGTAGAGTAATGTGTGTTCGTGTAAGGATGTAGAACCCGAGTTGGACATCAGGGAGAAAGCTCTTCTAACTTTAGGCCAGAGTACCAAAAGCTAGTCTAAGGACCCACTAAGTATACACTAAGTTTACCTAAGTCTTTTTGTAGTTTAGGATAGATAGCATCAATTTTATTGCTCGAGTCTTCTTCCTTTGTAACAAGGAGCAGTAATCTACTGTCCATCTAAGAATGGCTTCTCCTCATGAACCCCATTCAAGCCCTTCACCAACCTCCATCGACGTAGTCTCAGTTGTTTCTTGATCAAATTCAACCTTATCAAGCAACTGCAGCTCTGCAACCTGCGCCAGACCATCCACGTATCCCTCCGTAGTGAAGCAAATCTTGGTTCCAAACCCCAACTCGCCCGTATCAGGCATGCTAGCACTCTCTGGGAGCCGGTTCCCGCCTTTCAGGCGACAAAATGCCGCGGTAGTGCTTAGAAAGTCTCTGGTATAAGCTTGGTTAGACCTGCTCTCCAATACTTGAAGATTGTCTATAAAGACATGCACCAATCTCGGGCCAAGCTCACGCACATCGCGAAGCAGTTGGAGCGTGTCGCCCATATTTAAGGCCCCTTGAGCAAGGGCAGCGAAGCGTGCGGGAGATAGGTCTGCCCGAGAATAACCCCTCTCTGGGATTAGCTGAACGAGTTGTGTGACAACAGAGACCAGGAATGCCTCAAGGTCGGCTTTCTTGGGCATCCCCAAGACACCATGATCTGTGAACGTGCAAAAGTAGGCGACAAAAGGGATGTTATGGGTCCGTGCCAGCGCTGTCAGAGATATAGCCGTCATGGAATTTTGGCTCGGTCGTGAGACGTCATAAGGGCCCTGAATCCAGAAATTGGTTGGGCTCAGGTCTCGAAGCCAGGCTTGCAAGCGATGGTGAACCTGTCTATCGATCTGGAGAAGTGCTACTTGCTTCGCAGCCTCTGTTAGACACTCAACTTGCTTCTTCCATTGAGCGGTGAAGTTGGCTAGCTCTGCCTGGATCTCTGTGCGGTTGTACCTGTAATGCGCTGGTTGGCCCGGGGGAGAGTCCACTTCTGGTAATGGCGGCCCAATTTCATCACCGACCACTGCATCAGAGCGTCCTTCTTCTGTTGCTTCAATCATTTTTGTGACCAGGGCTGGCTGGGGTCTATCCAGAACGAAGATTTGCTGTTGCTCTAGCAATTGCTGAAGCGACTGGCCGAGAAATAGTCTTTGCTCGTTCAGTTGGTTTGGCAAGCGATACAACAGTTCCCTTTGACTCTGAATCAGCACCTCCAAACTCTCAGTGGTTCGGTGTCGAAAGTCAAGGCTGGCATGGCGTTCCATACGTCGTTCAATAACCAACATTCGTTCTTTCTTCGCCGTGAAAAGCCGTTTGAATGCGCCATCATCGAAGCTGGTGAGGAAACGTTTCCAGCCAGATTTGGACCATTTGTTGAACACCTCGGTGAAGAACTCGAATACAATCACGTAGAGCTCTTGGATATACTGACGAAGCGATGGAATGTTTCCATGCTCCATCATTTGCCGGTTCCAGAAATCAATATCATGGCACAGATCGTCGAGCGTATCCGCTACCCCCTCAGCGATATTCTGGTGGTTGATGGTCGCCTGAGCGATGGCTGAGAGGGACCCCGTCAGTAAAGTGACATATTTGTCATCTTTGGGAATGATGGCGAGTAGTGAGCTGTGGTCGTGGCAGGTCTCGCAAAGGCTGTGAAATTTGGAATTGAGCTTTCCCAGCTTACTTTCGTCACGATCCGTCTGCCATGTGGCCGAAGCTTTACTGACTGCGGCCACTAGGTAATTGATGTCTGGCCGGTCGCGTCCTTCGAGCTGCATCTGCTGGTTCTTGGGTAGGTCGCACCGAAATTTGTCCCATGCCGCATACAGCCTCCGACTCTGTTCAAATAAAACGACTTCTTCGTCTGGAACACATCTATTGGCCAGCTCCCTTCCCTCCAACAAAAGCTGATCCCATTCATCCCGTGAGGACCTCGATCGTTCTTGATTTCTGTCTAACGCCACCTTCGCCGCCAGGGCCCGGCCAAGTGGTTCCTCCGGTGTGGTATTCACAACATCATCGCTGAACCGTCTGGTGATTCCCTTACTGGGCTCAACTTTCGTGAACCTATTCATGGCATAGACAGTTCGATGGTTCAATCACCGAAAGCCTGATGTCCTTCCTCTTCAAATGATGTACCTCATGCACTCTTGGCTAGCTGCTGACAGGGTCTAATCTATGCGTGCATCAACCATTGATTCGTCCTGTTTCCGAACCCCTGTCGCCCCCTCTTTATTCATCATTCTCTCAATGACTGTTTCTTCTCAGTATGAACCAGCTATCATTGTAAACAAGGTTGGGGAGTCACGCTATTACGCATGCGATAGTTGTTTTCCTCTACCCCTTTCTCACACAAAACATAGACTATCTACGTGGATTCCAATTCTCTTGAATCTCCTTGTGCTGAGTCGCCTCCTCTCTTGCTGACGTGTCCGTGGGATTGGGAACACACTGCATGATGGTGGGGTGGGCCTGTTCATCTACAGCCTGATTAATGGCCATAGTCATCGACTGCCCCCCTCCGCTTTGCTGCTGATATCAGCGCAAGAGCATCTGTCAAGCATTCGCTAACCCTGTCGATCTTCTTTCTTTACCAGGGATATAACTCAATTCCTATTGTCGAATCTCATCAAGAATGACATCAATGGTGAGGTCCAATACGGACGTCACGGAAAAGTCTGTCAGTCCGTCTTCAGCGGCCTCGGGCCCGCGCCCAATTGACGGCCAACGCTCGCGACAATACCTTGCTGCCCCATACGTCCAAGATCATGATGATAACTCAGACTTGGGCTGGGGATATGATGATTCCGAGAGAGAAACGATACCTCGCAGTAGGATCAGACGAGACCTTGTAATTGATCTGCCCAAGCTCCGACAACATAAGGACTCAGATGCAGAGTATCCACCCGCCGAGCCGGCCATTGTTTGGAACGCCAAAGTCTACCAGGTCCTAGGAGAGCCTCGTGGTGATGATATACGCTTACAGCGACCTGACCTGACCTATGTCGATGTTCGGCCTATTGAGTTTTCGATTGGCCATTCTGCCACGAAGCCGCCAGCTGAGACAGATGAGCATGTGTCAGAACTCGAGGCATGGACAGGACCCGTCATAACCATCGAAACCTTTGTCGAGGCAGATATTGATCAGTATAAGCTATCGAGAATTAAGAGGCACCCGGAAAAGGTGACTTCGCCTGGTCTTGATCTCCTGAATCCAAAGCATGTCTCCCGGCGACATCTCGTGGTATAATCCCCTTTCCTCGTTGAAGGCCTAAGTAATCTCGTTCAATATTATCCGTCTTTCCATCAGATGCTGTTGGATGGCTCAAAGAGGGGAGAGCTGAGGATCGAGGAACCTTTCGCTGTTCTATTCCACCATTTTGACGCCATCACAGCCATGGCCAATGGAAGTACCAAGGCAACAGACTACAATACCGAGGGTGAAAGTATGGGCCAAGAGAATTACCTCAAGGCACTGCATGCAAAACATTTAATGGAGTTCCTTGAGCCGATTTACACTGAGTCCATCTTAACCTGTCAAAAGCATCTTTCCAACTCCGTCCCGCAGGCCGAGTTCGACATGATCTGGTATCTTCTCAAACCTGGAACAGATGTGTATGTACAAATTAAGGGATCAACTCATGCTGCAGTTGTGCGGAGCGTCAGGAGAACTGATGTCTCTGTGTCCAAGGTTTGGGGGGCTGGAAGTGATGGGTCATGGCTGGTCGACCTCTGGCGGCTTGAGAGTGATGGCTCCAAACTCCGAAAAGGCTTTTTCTCTGTAATTTTAACCCCTTACTCTGGACTCCGGGATGTCGCTGGCCTTCAGGTCTGTCCAGTTTCGATTTGGGATACATATGACGGTGGCGAGCGACGTGGGAGAATTTTAACTCGGGCTGCGACTTTCTTCAAGGCGCTTCAACGAGGAAATCTCCTGGTGGACTACAAGGCCCGATCAAAGAAACCGCTCAATATGTAAGACATGAGATTGCAGAGAAATGGTTCGTATGTCACTAATGCATCCATAGTACACGGGAAAGGTAGTTATAGACCATCGAAGAGGCCAAGCGGAGTCAAACATCTCTCAGCCCCTTTCCCTACAAGTCCACGAGTATTCAGATCGGTTCAGGGAGTATGAGGGAATTCTGGTCAACAACGATAGGTCCTTCTACACAACGCAAGATACTCAAAACCGTCCTGCGAACCAAAAGTCTAGACAAGCCAACAGCAACGACGCCGTGGTGAACCAGGAGCGGTTGCAGGTATGGCTCAACGATGTACTCCAGTATCGTTCCCCGGAAGCTCTTCGCGCAGAGGTTGGCGGTTCGGTTGTTCAACAACTCACCGAGCATCAACTGCTTCTGCTATGCCCAGACGTTCTGGCGTATGGACTAAGACGCAAGCATTGGAGTAGGCTCATATACTCCTCTTGAATACCGTAGCAGCGACACTAATATTGTTCTAGTGCTGATTTCTCTCGACTACGTTCAAGAGTCGGTGCCATCAGATGAGAGTATCTCAAATCTTATTATTGCCCAGGATGAGTTGAAGACCATCCAGGCTCTCTCGAATCGCCAGAATAGTGAGACAAGGCACTGGTCAGCGGATTTCATTGAGGGGAAGGGATCGGGGCAAATCATACTGCTACATGGTATTTCCCCTCAAAAGAATATGATGTTAGCCACGTTCCTAACTAACAATCTCGTCCCAGGTCCTCCTGGAGTCGGCAAAACTTATACTGTCGGTACGTCAACGGTGACTATCCAGAGTGAACACTTGCTAACGAAACGAAGAAGCTATTTCTGAATGGCTACACCGGCCACTCCTTGCTCTCACAGTGGCCGATATCGGCACTGTCGAGACGCTCGTCGAAGGCGAGCTAATGAAGTGGTTTGATCTTGCCGAAGCCTGGAACGCAGTGCTTCTTGTCGATGAAGCCGACATCTTCCTTGAACGACGGCAAAATCGAGACCTCGCTCGGAACGGACTGGTATCAGGTAAGCTCCTGCTCGGACCATTCTCTCACAGATGCGAGCTAACATTCCATCCACAGCCTTCCTCCGACGAATGGAATACTTCAAAGGCCTTCTATTCCTGACCACGAACCGCGTCGGACAGATCGACGACGCCTTCATTTCACGAGTCCACGTCGCAATCGGATACCAGGCCCTCGACGAAGAAACCCGGCGAAAGGTCTGGGGTGGCTTTTTCCGCAAGTGGGTGCGCGAACGCGCGGGCAAGGTACAGATCGCACCAGACGCGAAAAAATGGGTTCTTGACACCGCTGGCGAGACGAACCTCAACGGGAGAGATATTCGCAATGCATTGCAGACAGCCATCACGCTGGCAGAGTTCGAAAGCGAAGAGGACCCGGACTATGATGCTGCATTGGTGACAGTTGTCACTAAAGCCCATTTCCAGAAGGTCTTGGAGATGTGCAATCGCTTCCGCACTTACGTGACGAGCATTCGAAGAGAGGACGAGATGAAGCGTGCTCAAGGGCGTGGCGATCGGAATGATTATGGCAATGGGTTTGATAGCAGGATGTGCTGATTACTTGTCACGACCGCTTCAACACAACCGGCATTGACTCATTTGGTGATAGGTTCTCGGAAGCCGGTCAGTCTCTGCCTCTGATATGCGTGAAGACCTTCAGAAAAGGACCAGTAGTGACCGTGGAGAAGAAGTTCGGTGGCAAGGAAGTGTGTTCAAGTGCTTATGCTGGTGTGGGCAAGCGGAGGTATATCTCGAATGCATGCGGATAGAGACAAGGATGATCTGTTTGTCGTGAGGTGTTTGGCCCTTGAATGGGGCTGTGGGTCGTGGAACATCAAGTTGCAGAATTAGCAGCCGGGGACCCATCAACAACCAACAAAGCCGTCATCGTATAGGGGTCAGTACATCAGTTTGTGGCTATTGAAAGCACTGAAAACGCAAGTTCGAGTCTTGCTGACGGCAAACCTCTTCTTTTTGCCTCTCGTCATCCGAAATGGCTTCGCATCAAGTCCAGGTTGACTTTTTGTGTTTGTCCAAAAATGCCTCAGCACGTCGGAGTCCTGCACAGCGGCAAAATTCATTTTCCGACATATAATATAATCGCTGAGTGAGTATTTGGCCAATCTCGTATCGCGCATCTTAGACTTGGTCACCGGGATACTTCTGTCTCGTCTCGGTTCTAGCGTTGACTGAATTCGAGCGCTATGGCTGCTCCTGCGGGCACAGTTGAGAGGAAAATGGTCTACTATCTCTCAAGTCCGCAAATTCATTCTTGGCAATTTGGGAGGCATAATAATTCACTCTATCTCCCGATATACCATCGAAATGAGGCTTCAGAATAAGAGTTTTATTATGGTGCCGGGTAAGTGATAACAATGCTGGCGATCTGTCCGTGACTTAATAGATTTCAGCGCGGAAGGCTCTATTAAGCCGCGAAATAATTAACGAAGTAAAATCAGGCTTTAGCTTTCTGACAAGTTCTATCTTTGTTCGTCGCAACAGACGAGCCTCCGTGATTTTTTGGACATTAGATATGGATGATGATGTTGCGGTAAAGCTGCGTGTCAGGCTGTCAGCGGCGTCACTGTCGCCTCCAAGAACCCCAATTTCGCTGGCTCGAAACAAGTCAGCTAAGCGTAATTGGTTTAGTGGTAAAATTCTCCGTTGCCATTCGAGCAGCGTCGGGGAGCCCAGGGTTCGATTCCCTGATTACGCATTTCTTTTGCTGTTTCTACCCCTTTTTGCCATCTGTTGAAATTGATGATGTCTCCCCATGTTCAGTCGAGATGTTTTGAAGTTAATTGCCGACGCGTTGCAAAGTCTAAACTGTCGCGTGGCAGTTTACCCTGTAAGAATAAACCGCGCTGTGGCTGTTGCGGCGTAACTCTCCTGTGGCGCCGTTACCACAACGAGCTAGACCGTTTGCAGATCTTACCTCACTTTAGTAATCGTGAACATGGATTGTATCAAGGACACTCTGTACGACTTCAGCCTCCCTTGATTCATCTCGTCATTTCAAACTCTCACACAACATTCCCCCTCATCACGCGCCAATTGAAGCCCCGACATTTGCGCGCGCATGAATGCTTCCAATCGCTAGATCACGACAATCCGTCAGCATGGGAGGGCAACAGCCGGATCTGCTGCCTCGCTCTGAGCACGAAGATAAGCCCTCATCGTCAGCACCAGCCTCGCGCTTCAACAGAGACAAGATCAGATGCCTCGACGGCTTGCGCGGAATCGCATGTCTTCTCGTCTTCAATTATCATTTCTTCTGGCCATGGACGCCTGCTATCATGTTAGGCTATGGCGCGTTCCCTCCGCGTGCGCCTGAGCCGTATTGGGGATTGCAGTCGTTACCAATTATTTGCCTTTTGCATCGTGGACGTGCTATGGTTGCCATTTTCTTCGCCATCTCGGGTTATGTTATTTGCCGCCATATTCTTCGCTTGATCCATGAGCGCAAGCTTGATACCGCTTATCAAAAGCTTGCCTCATCTGTTTTCCGACGTGTCTTTCGCCTCTATATTCCTCCCACCATCAGCATGTTCCTTGTCGCTGTGCTAGCTCAAATCGGTGTCTTCAAGTCCGAGTTCGCCATTTACAAGGGTCCTGACTCTCATTACATCAATGCGACTATTACTCATGCCGATTTGGCCGAGGGTAACTTCTGTGCTAACGGCACCGCTGTGAGAGGAGCTACAGGTATCGCGAATTACTTGGGAATAGAAACCACCGCGTATCTTCGCAATACCACCGGATACCCTGAAGGAAACACCACAGAATGGACAGACATGCTCCTCTGTGTCAATCACACAACGCGATCGTACGGACCGTCTCAGCTTTACACCTTGGAATCGGAGTATGAGGCCCAGTTCCCCAAGAACGACACCAACTCCACCAAGCCTGTTAAGGACACCACTGGTATGGAGCGACTCGCAGCTCTCAGCTACCTTGATGACGAAGACGATCTGGATCTCACTTTCGGTAATGCCACCAACGCCACCAACCCGTTGAACCTTACTTGGGTTCAGATGGGAGGCTCATGGGAGGAGCATCCCTTCATCCACCCGAACTTGACATACGCGATGAAGAACTTTACCAGATCCTACGCCGAGTGGGCCAACCCCTTCAACTTCGGTCACTATCATACACGCTATGATCCGCACACTTTCACAATTCCGATGGAGTTCCGTGGCTCCATGGTCATCTACATCTTCCTTCTCGGTACAGCTGCCATCAAGGCGAAATGGCGAACGAGAATCGGCTGCTTCCTCTCCGCGTACAGCCTCTTCATCGGACGATGGGACATGGCGACTTTCTTGGGCGGTATGTTGCTTTCAGAGCATGATGTTCGACGTTCATCAGACCTGCCACCATCGGCTACTGGCGCGAAGGGACGCGGAGGCGATTTCCAGCGAACGACAAAGGGAACTGCGCTGCGATGGGCCGGTATCGTCTTAGCGTTGTATTTCTTGTCGTATCCCGACTCTGGTGCCGAGTATACGCCGGGTTTCGCCTATCTTTCGACCTGGGTACCCAAGTACTACACGCCGCTGTCTGGATGGATGTTCTACGAGGCGATGGGCGCCGTGCTCCTCGTTGCGTGCATCCTACGAAGTCCGGTACTCGTTCGCTTGCTCGAAAGCCGCCTCCCGCAGTATCTCGGCAAGGTCAGCTTCTCGCTGTATCTCGTCCACGGACCTGTGTTGCATAGCTTGGGCTTTTGGATTATGCCGAGACTGTTTGACAGCTTCGGAAAGACGGGCGGATACGCGATCGGTTGGGTTGTCCTGCTAGCCATCACGTTTTACTTGACGGATCTGTGGAACAAGAAGATTGATGGTTGGAGTGTGACGGTTGGAAGACGAGTGGAAAAGGCGCTTTCAGAGGACTGAGCTCAGGTGACGTTACTATGAAGTTGGGTGGTAAACAAAAGAGGGGATGTGTGACGGATGATTGACAGCGGTGACATGTAGGGTACTGCATTTATGCAAAGTTTGCACCTGGAGAATGTTTACTTGGGTTTCATATCAGTTGAAAAACTGCGAATAACAAACTTTTGAATCATGTACCTCGAACGTGGGCGTTGGAGCGGGCGCATGTTGCACCGCTTTGAAGTTTCGAAGTTAATCCAGACACCGGTTTCGGCAACGGCTGAAGCGCAAGGAAATCCTAAATCTCGGCAGTTGAGCTTGTCTGATCCACCTTTTGACATGAGGTTGTTGATTTGGGCGCCAAAACGGGTAGAGGACGGAGCACTTCTGCATGTCGTGTACCCGCATGTTCGTGTGACAAGCGAGCTCGGCTTTCGCCGCGGTAAAGTCATTGCAAAGAGACAATCAGCATCATACCATGATAAGCTACAGTAGTGATAAAGCTGAGGCATTCTTTTCGAGAATATTCGTCGCTCAAGCTTGGGATTCTGACGATGCGACGTCGTTGTTCTTACGTCACCCCCACTGAGGGACCCAGCGATGTCGGCCCCATCGATTCCTTATCAGATCGCGAGGTCCTGACATCATCACCATTTCATATTTTCCCTTCTTTCATCAACCGAAATTCGCAGGAAAATGGCACCTCAGCCCTCGCTCCTCGCCGCCACGGCCAAGGTACGATCCATCCAATCGTCCGATGCGCTCGCTAACATTCGCAGCTCAACAATGGCCTCGCCATTCCCCGCATCCAACTCGGTCTCTACATGATGTCCACCAAAGAAGCCACCGACGCAGTTCGCCAAGGCCTCCTCACCGGCTACCGCGGTTTTGACTGCGCGCAAATGTACCACAATGAACGCCAAGCCGGTAAAGCCATCAGCGACTTTCTTGCCAGTAGCGAGAACACGGCTGGTTTGAAGCGCGAGGATATCTGGTACACCTCCAAGCTCGCCAGTTGCGACGAGTCTTATGACGCAGTGCGACGATCTGTCAAGAAATCGGTTGAGGCTTCAGAGTTGGGATACATTGACCTATTCCTTCTTCATAGCCCGTATGGTGGGAAGACCGCCAGACTTACGAGCTGGAAGGCCCTGGAGGATGCTGTTGATGCAGGTGAGATTCGTGCTGCTGGTGTGAGCAACTTTGGCTCCGCTCATGTAAGTTTTATGTCTCCTGCTGCGCGTTGAAGATACTGACACACTCAAGATCGAGGAACTCATGGCTTCCAACCCTCGTATCCCGCCCGTGATCAACCAGATCGAAGTTCACCCTTTCAACACCCAGGAAGGAATCCGCGCTACTTGCGCCAAGCACAACATCGCCATCGAGGCCTACGCTCCTCTCGCTCGCGCTGAGCGCATGGATCACCCTGCCATTGTGAACATGGCCAAGAAGTACTCCGTCACACCTGCTCAAATATTTGTCAAGTATGGCTCCTAACTTGTACCGCGTCTTGTGTACTGATGTTCTCTAGGTGGGGGCTTCAACATGACTTCATCACTCTTCCCAAGAGTATCAAGCAGAAGCGTATGATCGAGAACGCAAGCGTGGATGGATTTGAGATTTCAGAGGCTGATATGAAGGGGCTGGATGGTTTGGATGAGCATTTAGTTACAGACTGGTGAGTATCCTTATCTTCGAAATTGCTTGAGTTGAAGACTAACAACTGGACAGGGACCCCACGGACGCGCCATGAATTCGAACTCGCTCGACACATACAAATACAACTATATTACAAAGAGGCGTTCATCTTGTTGTTGCGAAGAGATCTGTGTTCACACTTGCTGTGTTTTCAGTCCTGAATTTTGAACTGTATGAAAGGGATTCGTATAAAATGCTCATGAATATGTGACAAGAAATAGATACGTAGAAAGGATACTACCAGGACTCATGGAGATGTCGCAGTGCGCCAATAAAATCCAGACTATTCTTACGATAGACGGCGTCGCGATGTTGAATCTGATGATACCGTTTGTGATGTTTCGCCACGACAACAAAGTTGATATCATGCCTCGCGCCCACGCTATGGGAATAAAGTCTAGTCACGATAGACTGCAGGTTATGACTAAGAAGAGAGGAAACTATTGACTCTATTAGTTCAGAGAATTTCAAAGTCTCCAGACGATTGGGCAGTGCGGCGATGCCCCCATTTTGCGATCCGGGACGAATGTAGGGCACGCAGGGACTCGAAGGGAGATGAAGCGCATAATACAAGATAACGTCATGTAATGAATAGAGCTAAATCAGTCTATTGATGTATTCAGACAATATGTGATAAAGGTCTCTCCACGATTTCGAAGTTGAGGGCCTTGCGCTGTGGTTAAAAACTTCATCCATATTGTGAGAAAGGGGCAGAAAAAGGCACCAGTGTGCAGCTATTGTGGTTTCTGGTAAGGTGGCCCGTGCCCACGCGTTGATTTCACGAAATATCGTGAAGCTCTTCTCTGCTCTTCTTTTCTCCTCCTTTAACATCGCCGCCACCGTCTTCTGCCGGTAAGTACCCCTTTTCCTGGAGCATTTCGCCTCGAAATGCCCAAACCATTCGTATTCTGTTACTGACTAGTGTAAACAGCGTATGTATCTGACGATGCTCATCCCCCGTTTATCCGCAAGTTTGGCCGCTGACGTGTAGTTCTTTGCGATAGGTGTTTTTTCTCCCACAAGCTGTGAGTTGGTTCGGCGTTGGGAAGAGATGAATAGCCTGCTAACATACTTGCCTGTGGTAGCTTGATTTCTCCGAACAACCTGTAAGTTCCTCCCCTCGATCGACGTCCAACCCCTCGGAGTCACTCAGAAGTGTTCAAGCTGACTCTTCGCTTAGCCAAACAACCAACCAAGTAGGTTTGAATCCAGACTGATAAGCCGTTGACATTCTGGGTTCCTTACATAGCGATAGAATGGCGAACCGAAAGCACTCCGTAAGTATTCAACTGTCCACCTCCAGTCTCTGCATACATGCTCGAGAGTACCACCATATATCAGTTGCTAATGCAAGTCTAGTACCATCACGGGAAGAAGGCTGTTGTAGGAAATATCACTCACCAGGTTCATCGACAATATGCTGACAACACTTCAGAAGGCCAAGACAACCCCCGTCGCGGGGAACGTAAGTACTTGTCCATCCCCTTTCTAAACTCTTGATACTGACTAGAACTCCTTTTTATAGAAGCGCAAGGCAGTATGTTATCCCACCCTACAGTCAAAATATAGTTCAAAGCGTACCTGACATGTTGAAGGACGTCATGACCACCGACGCCCCGCCCCCGGCCCCTGTGGCCAACGGTGTGAGTAAAAGGGGTCGTTATCTAGATGTTACACAAGCGTTGCTGATGAGTTATAATAGCCCCCCTCCTTCGACGATGGCCCTTCGGCTGTGCCCCCCTCGGCGCGCCCCCAGGTCGCTTGGCCTGGGGTCCCTGAGCCCAAGCGCTTTGTAAGTAACCTTCCATGTTCCTCGATTATGTTGGCAACACGTCTTCAGTTCAAGTTCAGAGCGCGGTGGCAAAATTTTCTAACAACTCGTAGCCCCTCCGTCAAGTCAGTATCACGAGCCTGTCCCATTATTATACTAATATCGATCGTTGGTCACTAAACGTCTTTTAGCACTATGACACCAATCTCGCCGTAAGTCTCACATAATTCCCCATCAGTGCTGAAGGAGAAGTCACTGACTGTTCTTACAATTTAGTTCCAGGAAGCCAAGGTCGCGGTAAGAAACCCAGAGGATGCTGTATGAAAACATATCTGACAGAGAAAATAGTTCAAGCGAGCTCGGCTCGAAGTAAGGCCTCATGCAAACCGTTTATTGATAGGCATCTGACAGTAGGCTTTCATAGTTCAACACGGCTGACCTCAACGTATGTTCAAATCTAATACTGAAGTCTGCTTTGCTTCAGCAGTTGCGATCGAGTGTAAGAGAACAGATACTGACAAGAGTTATAGTGGTGCCGTCGTGAGCAGGCGCGCCTTTCGGAGCGCATGGAGATGGTCACCAAGCTTTGCCGAGTAAGTACTATCACCACACTCTGTAATACGATGAGATACATTGACATACTATATAGGAAGACGCCGATTCCATCAACGTGAGTACATTCAGTCTCTTGCCCAAAATGCTAGTCTAACTAATTTGTTTCTATTACTCAGACCATGAACGAGGACATTGCGGTGTGTAACCATATTGATACACATTTCGAATGAACCGCTGACAAGTTTTAGAAACTCAAGGAACAGGTTGCCGGGGAGGCTGCCGGTGCCTCCGCCGAGGTAAGTTGACACCCTGGTTTAAGCGACACATATTGACAATGCTCAGGAGTTCCTTCGGGAGAACCTCGTAAGTAACAGGCTCTCAGTATACTTGCTGACGGTGGTTGACTTGATGGACCTATAGGACAAGAAGCGTGTGGAGAGGGCTGCCGCGGTAAGTAGAATTCCTGCTAAGCACGTGTCTTATACTAACATTAAACAAGGACGGTGCCGAGACTGGGGGCGCCTCGCCCCCCACCACCTCCGGTGTGAGTAGCTGCATGACTGGCTTTAGAATTATGAAGACTGACATTCTTGTAGTAAATTTCCTTCGTGAAGTGCGAATTGACCTGGTTACCTTCTCTTGAATTCATGCTGACATGTTTCAAGCGAGGCAAGCACCAGTACTAATACAACTACCGCATTTGACAACCTGAATTAGGACTAACTCGATCTTTCTAGTCAACCACAATCACATACGTAAGTCAGACAGAATAGTCAACGATGGACCTCTTGCTAACCCTCTTTTAGTAGTTTTTTAGACTCAGATATGCGTAAGATCCTTAAACCGAAACAGTCTTCTGTTCGGTAACTAATGTTGGTACAGAAGAATGAACGCAACCGGGGCGCTGCCCCTGGTACAATGGAGGAATTCCAGGTAGCCTGATGACCGGTGACATGTTGTGAACTCACAAAACAGGTCGTATCGTAATCGCAACTAGTTTGCAGACTGAAGTGGCTTTGATGGCTGAAACGGTGAATTTCATGGTATGTACGCTTTGTCCTTTGTTGTTGCTTGACTAACCAATTTAAATAGACTACCGGTTTATCTTGCAAATCCCAACTTCCTCCTCATTCATCCGTATAACCAACTCTACAACGGTCGGTTTGCTCTCCTTCCTTTGAGTGATCTTGTATCAAATGCTAACAGCAGTCTTGCTGTGCCATTCCTGACAAACGACTCACGAACCGGCGCTCAAGTGCAAGAGCACGTTTGCCACCAGGGGTCAAGGACAAACGTGGGGACTGTCAAGGTGAGAGCTCATCACTACATCTTGGGACGATCATGGACTAACAGGCTTCAGGTGTGAAAACGACTTGAATTGTACATACGCGGGTATGCGAGATTGGCAAGACTCTTCCAGCGATCAAGAACCTGGGAGGGTTTGCCTCAATAGGTCATCAAATCGCCTCGACTCATCAACATGGGACTACAGTCATAGAACCAAGCCTTCTTCACAGTTTCGAAGTTCACATCGGTGGATGTTTTGCAAGGAAAGATTTGGTGTTTTTTCTATACGGTGCGGATTTGCTAGAGGAAGGAAACGGATGTCAGGTGTGGATTCAGGGGCAGGAAATGGACAGGATTTGAAGCTGTCAAGTAGAAGCTCATTATCCCGAATTGGGAGAGATCAAATCGACGGCAACTCATATCGAGTTTGGAGGATGGAGAGTAAGCTTGATTGTGATGTTCTGTTGGCGGGTACATGTCTTGCAGCCAACCGTGGCCCTACCAATCCAAGTTGAACATGGCTTTCAGAGATCAGATGCGTCTGTGACTCTTTCTTATACGATGATATATTCATTGATTACCACCTTTCTATGGATATCAGAGCGTTTTCTTGGGATTCAAGGAGAAGCGGTCGGTCGTATGCAAATATCCACAGGCACACTGCGTTTGCCGTTTCAAACAAACATCGAGTCTAAGAGTTTTGGAACCTGTTCACATTAAATGGAGGCCGACAGAGTGGACTCTTAAAGTATATTGCAGCTGTGTCGCATGAAGAAGCGCTTAACCCCTCTCCTCGGTAGTCTTAATGCTTCTTGCATGACTGACTTGTAGTTGAAACGTTTGACTGGAGCCTCATCTCGATACTTGACTTAGTGCCACTCAATTTGAGAAAAGAGCTGACCAGAAGCGATCTGCCAGACGATTCAAAGTTAGAGACACTTAGTAGCAGCGTTGTGTGAAGATAATCAACCACCAGTCAATCGGCCGGTCCTCGCTTCGTACCTGTTGGCTGCCTCTCGTGCTCGTTAGTTGTGAAAGCAAAATTGACCTTCTCACAACACTCTCCGAGGTTGCGATGAACGGCAAGTCCTCAGATATTGGAAATTAAAAAGGAATCAGTACTGAAGTGGTGATTTGCGCTAGTGTGCTTTTGAGATCTCCCATGAGGACGAATACAGAAGTAGACGTGCGAGGCGCATGATGTGAGCCATCAGCTATGGGGTCTATCAACTCAAAATAAAACGCTTATCAAAGTCAGTCCGGGCAGTATACCAGCTACCCCAACACAATGGCCCAAGAATACAGAAGTAGACGTTTGTTCCGGTTATCCCATCTTTCGATCCCCCCCTGTCAATCCAGCCTTCACATTCCCAACCCCATCTGCCACATTCGTCTTCCCATCTAGAAAGAACGTTCGTAGGCTCCCAATCTGTCTTCTTTCTCGGCGTCAGATTCTGTTTTGAGCCTTTAATACAGAGATAAAAGGCCCAAGGTGGGCTGAAAGCAACCTGGTGCATGGGAATGGCGCACAAGGCGCAAGAAATTGAAACCATGCTTCTTTTTGGTCCAAGAAGCCCCGCATGGTATAGCCACGGGAACAACTTTTGCGCTGTGGTTGTTGCACTGGATTTGAGATCTTTCCACGGTTCAGTACCTAGATACGACGGTTGAAACAGTTTCGTGCGTAAATTGAAAGCATAAATAATACTTTTCTTCGAGACAGAGGATAGGGGATACATGGTAAGGCAAGCCTTTGCATCGCCACGCTTGGTGAGAGTACACAACACATTCTACAATAAAACGGTCCGTCTTGACCTCCAAGTTGAACTTCTGGTAGGCCAAACAACTTGGAAGTTTAATGCCAACAGATGTTTAAAGACCAAAAACTTGCTTTCAAATCTCTAAAGTCTAGGTGTGAATACATGAAATGCTTAAACAAACTCATAAGTGCTCGAATATCTACACAATTTGTAAATGCCAAAAGACATTGGGCATGAGAACCACCGCAGCCTTGAGTTTAACTGACAGCATTCTGTCAACTTGAATTCCTATAACATATCAAGAGCCTGTGAGCCCTGCGCAGCTGTTGACAGCTGGCAAACCTCGACTTCCCTCCAAAAGTGCCCCTGACTACACGACACTCCTGGGAGGTGAGCTCCTACTATGAAAATTCTTCTTTTAACAGGATTTTCTTTTCTTCTCTTCCTCACAGGATTCATTTCACCACATTTGCATTCATTTTATCACATTTCTGATAATTACGCTCTTATCAAAACAACATGGATGCCAAGAATGCACAGCGACGCGATGAGCTCAAGGCCATGATTGACCAACGCTTTCAGGGTGTTGTCAGTGACCGCACTTACAACCACTTGAGGCATGTGGTGGGAAATCACGAAGCGCAGCTTTCCCAGACGCCCATTCGATGGCTTGAATTTTCTGCAAACGAAGCAAGGGAGAGGCGCGAGTACATGAGGCACATAAGGGCAACGATTCGAAGGGTCTACAAGAACTTCGAATTCCAACATCGCCATGTTATTATAATAATGATGGTGCCCCTTGAAGAGCTTGGTCCCGTGGGGTTACTATCATATGGAAGACCTCCTCAAGCCCTGGTGGACACTCTTCACCTTATCTACAATTTTCAACGGCACTGTAAGTAGCAATGCGGGACTTCCCCGGTTTCACCTTGTTAACGAGTTCTTAGTTTTACAAAAAAAGGCGCCAAAAGAAGCCAATTCAGCTGACTTTCAGCCGCAAGATGAACAAACAGGCGACGCTTCCACAACCCGAAAGTCACGCAGCGAGGCGGAGAAGAATGAATGCAAAAGGCTCGATAAAAACGTTTGCATCGTGACAGAGACGGCTCATCCACATGCCTGCCACATCGTTCCGTTTTCCTTCAACTCCTCCGAAGCCAACGCTAAAAAGACCAGAACCTACATTGACGCCATCGGTGTAATGTTTGGACAGGGGTTTCTGCAGGAATGGAAGAACAAACTCGCCGGGTCCAATCCCCATGCAAGAGGTGCCTCTGATAAGCACTGGAACATGCTTTGTCTGAGCCCTCAATTGCACGACTGGTGGGGGAGAGGTTACTTTGCGTTCGAGTTCGTGGGATATGTGAGACAGGGTGAAAACGCCAGGATTGCGCTAAAGTTTCACTGGATGCCCAAAACTACCTTCAGCTCGCATGGTGAAGAAAGTATACCGGTGCATTGGGGTAACATTCAGAGTGCGCTTCAAGATCATCATAACGCTCTCCCTACCACTTCCAAGTTCCCCCGAGACTCTCAAAAGCATCCTGGAGTTGTACGGGCCTTTCTCCGTAATGGGGAACAACTTGCAACGGACCAAATATTCATCGTCGAGAGACCGTTCAAAGTCATGCCAAATTTCAAGGCAATGATTGATTTGCAGTTTGCTGCTATCAAGATGTTGGCCCTCTGCGGTGGTGCAGGCAACCATGAATTGCTTGGACTGGACGACGACGACGATACCGCGGCTGGTGCGTCGGTCGGTGGCTTCAATGCTTCCGTCCAGTCACCGAGTATAGCACCGTCGCATGTGGATAGCACGCGCGAACCGGATGTCCAGCTTGCTGGTCTCCGAATCTAGACGTGCTTTACTTCGGAATGCTCCGTTAATTCGGTTCAACGCGTACCTGAGCGTCCGACAAAGGAGCCGGGTCTGTAGGATCTTGGCTGACTAGCAAGATCCGGTTGAAATGGTCTTGTACCTAAAGCATAACCCCATTGTCATCTTATGCAGAAGGACTTTTGGGGCTGGCCCTCTCTCCTGGTTGGGAAGGGAGAGGTGCTGGCGGGCGGAGAAGTCGGACTCTACAACCTCCACGTGGTGCCGCCTGGGAACCTGTTGATTACCAGAGCCAATGTAGAGACGCATCACACAATCAAGGTCAGTTGCAAGTTTCCCATAGCCCGAGGCCATTCACATTCAATGGAGAGCTAACTAGCCACCCCATCATCGTTTTCGCAGGACTCGCTCGCAGGACTCTCGCGTACAGTGTCCCTCACCCAGGGGATCTACCCTTTCCATCACGGCCGAAACATGAAAAGAAGGATCTGAATTCCACTAGGGATACGAAACAAGCGAACATCATGGCTCGCCTATTGAACATGTCATTCAACAAGGTAGGGTCCCCATGGACGTATTACTATAAGGCATTGCAGACACTGGACAATACCCAGCCTCCGTTCGAGTGAAAGTACAATCACTTGCGATAGATCGACGGTGGCAGTAACGATATGCTAATGATTCAAACGTAGGTCTCCATAAAACTTCATCTCTCGATGAGACGACCTGACATTTGATACGACCACGCTACGGCTCCGCCTTGTCGTTGACCCCCCGGAGGATCGCACACAGCGGTATATTCAGGGTTAGTGAAAGGATTGAGGGTAGGATGACCATTCGGTGGTTGCGTGGCCCAGGGAGGGCAGATGTCGACGTTGCTGGCAATGACAAGTCTCAGACTCCTGCCAACATGAAATTACATTCACGACCTTTCGAAACGAGACCCATATGACCGGTATGAAGTACAAATAATGACACCGACCTCTCTTGCGCCAATCTATAAAGGATAGGCGGTTGCAGTGGACTATTATTCAATATGTCAGCGTCTTTGCGGCTGATGTGTTTTCCGATCGTGATCGCTTGATAAGTAGGCTAGGACTAGCCGGAAAAGAGTTTACTTCTAAGGAATTAGAATGTAGATTCAGGAGCGTGACGGTCACCCACCGGAATTATCATGACGGCACTCGTAGCAAGACTGAAGGAAATTGATGCGAGGTTGCATTGATTGAAGGGAGATGGCTATAACAAGGACATACAACTGGCTGAATGGATTCATCCGCGTATTAAGGATGTCATGACTAGTGGCACGCTACGTCTTATTTACCCTATAACAAATGACAGAACTGGTAATAAATGCAGTCCAAGCAATTGTATGTTGTTGATAAAGCATGCGGTGGTTGAGTTGCATGTTTAGTTGAGCTTTATATTGTAACAATTGGTCATGCAACGTGATGGTATGTCTAAGTTGTGAGCCCCGATGCCTAACTTGATGCCAACTAGTCATCAATTGCTGCCTTTAAACTCAAGCTTTTAGCTGCGGGTGTAGGTGGCAGTCGCATTTAAAATATGTAGCTGAGACCTGAAGCCAGCATAGAGAACGAAATCGCGTGATTAAATGCTAGTATTGATGTGACGCTGGAGTATTCACCAGAGGCCAATAGATATGCAACAATTTTCAACTTCAAATGTGAAGTCTAGACTATGGCCTTCAATTTTCAACACGTCGGGCTCGAGAAGGTACCATGATCAGGACGTCAACTTCCAGCTGAGGTCAAAATCTGCTTGACTTTGTCGCGCGAAAATTTGCTAGTTCGTCAAATTTCTAGACCCCACAAAGCACAGAGTAAGGTTTAACCTTATGCTCTGCTCTGTACCTAGATACATGATTAGGTATTATACGCCTCCAAGGCCGGCCAAGGAGTCATCATTTAGGTTCTTATGATATTAGCTTTATGCTGTAGCTATTAGTCAGTCATCATGGTATTTATGTCTAAGGTGTGGGCTGGAAGTGTTATTTGCAGTTGAGACTTGTGGCTGAGAGCTTATTCCGGCAGAGAGAACCTAGCATGATTAGGTAGGTATAAAAGAATGCCGACCCCCAACCACCCACCGCCAAAATCTCGACCAACAGTCTCCACTCTTAAAAATCCATTACCACGTTATTAACTATTCATACTTGGAACACCAGGCTCGAATACTCAAGATGGATCCCTTCGGACGCCTCCCTTTGGAGATTCGAGAAATGATCATATCGAATCTAGAATCTAAGGAAGTTTTCTGGTGCCTTCGTCAAGCATCCCCTGTTTTCTGGCTCACATCCCAGACCAGCAAGTTACTAAAAGCTTGGGACACCCTCCAAAAGGAGCTGGGCTACCACCAGTTTTCGCAAGTCTTGTTGCTTGTGAAATACCCGAAGATGGAGGAACCCATTTCACAGTATGAGCATCCTTTTATAATGCCGGATATATTCTTACAGGACCCGCTTTTCACGCCAGAGCAACCTTTGATCTTCGAGATGTATGACAGGCACCAAGCAATGCTCAACTGCTTTGCATTGGGTCCTGCATTGGTGCCTCTCTACAGGGATAAATACCCCGACCTCTGCCTTGGCAGGCTCAGTGATTTCCTTGCCAAATCTTTCGGAGAAAATGGGGAACGACTTCCAATTGTGATGCCTCCGATCAAGAACGACGGAATCGGACGCCGGATCATCTATTTTCTCCTTGCCATCGATCTGATCGAACAATGTCCATCAGCCTTCGTGACCAGCCCGGGAGAGCCTCCGAAACAACGATCCATAAAAGAAGAGCGTTCTTTTATGCTTGTTGATCACTGGCTGTTCATGATTCCAGGAATAGTTTCAGGCGATTATGAAAGGTTTTGGGGCCTGCCTGAACGATCTGAAATAGCAGAAGATGTTGATGATTTTTGGGAGCAGGAAGAGGAGGAGGAGGAGCAGAGAGAAGCAGAAGAGATGGTGTTTATCCAATGCTAGTTTCATTGTTGAACGCAAGTACGCCCAACAAATCTCTATTTGGGATTTCAAGACAGCATCGCTATCCTAAAAGCTTCGAAGTCGTCGAGAAGATGAGGCAACACTATCAGTCTCTATGATAATTTGAAGCAATACTCTATAAGACTGGGCTCGGGAAACCAATGGAAGTCCTGTCACTATAAGCTTTTTTAGGTTTCCTAATGTCTGCTTCCTGAAACCATCCGACTGGACATTAAGAACATAGTCATGGACGAAGGTGAGTTCACGGCCAATTTATAAGTAGTTCTCCTGTCCTTGAGCGCTTGCGTCGAACTTGATTCTTTACATTTTAGCCTTGCTTCTCCTCAACACCAGATGGCACCCTCAACCACCACCATGAAGGATATTTCCGCCAAAGACCCCTTTTTTCGCCTTCCTTCCAATGTCCGAGAAAAGATTACAACAAACATGGATTGCTACAGATGGTATGACAATCTTTTTGAAGCTTCGGTGGTTATGAACCACGAGCGGCATACAAACAAGTTGACGATTTGCTTCGATTCTATCTTTCACAGATTTGATCAGTTGAATGATCGCTGGAGTTCTCTGTGGCAGCCTCGTTGGCGTTTTCAGGCCGCTCAATTGCGCTGTTGTCTTTCTGACGGCCACTTATCGGAAGAAGATATGTAGGCTTATTGCAAACGCGGACTTGTAGATCCCTTATTTTAACAAAACCTGAGATTGATTACGAGATGGAAGCACTTCATGGACATTTGGGAGAGTACTTGGGCCTGGGTCCTAAAGAAGCTTCCACATCCGCTGTTTTGGAACCGACAGGACATCGTGTTCCGAATGAACGCTCTATACCATCGCCTGATGAACTGTTTTAACCTTGGCCACGAAATCGTCCCGTGGTTTATCCAAAAGTTGCCTTACAGTGTGTTCGCTCACTACGCTGCTGCGGCGTTCGGGAGAAATGGAGAAGGATTTCCGACATCACTACATAATGCCACAGACGCTAAGAAGGGCCAGGTCTTTTTCTTTTTGCTTGCGGTAGATGTGGCGGGAAGCCCATATATATGCGAGCATGAAGCTTCCCGTCGGCAGTACTGTGAGCAAGACATGGGATTAAAGGGACAGGAGATTGTCGTTTGCAAGCCCAACTTTCCCATCACGACCAAAGAAGGGGACAATGCGCGAAGTTTTATGCAGGACCTTATGTGTGACGCCTACAGAGTGGAGATCCATGGAAGCAGAATCAAGTCTTTACTTCATCGGCGTCGATTTAGGGATGACGAAGTTTAATAAGATGAGTACGATGCAGCCCGCTTCCAACTGGCTTCTTCTGAAGAGTTAACATAATCCAGCAGCCTATCTTGCCAAGCTCAACACGCGATATCAGTTTCAGCCTGACCCTAGGGAGCAAGAAAACATGAGACTTTAGAAGAGGGTGCTAAAATAAATTCAGTAAAGACTCCTCTAAACTTAGACTAAATTGCCTAAACTTATCATCATTTACGATGAAGGTCTTGGGTTTTCTTGCCTCCCCCTGCCTAAGCAGGAACATCCAGATAATCACCCCATACTCGACACTGCCGAGCCGAATCCGAACACCCCTTATTACAAATCATTTTAGCAACCAATCGTCCGACCGTCTTACGAAGGAGGGTGACAACGTTTGAACCAACGCAACATCAGTTGTTGGATAATTGGTTGGTGTTGAGCTACCCCGCGTTTCTGACGTTGATGGCACAGCAAAACAGTTGGTGATAGTTTATCTTATACCGGAATAGGCAATTCGCAATGTGCTATAATGGAGAGCTGACAAACAATCTGTATCATCTCCTCAAGATGACGGATGGTCACGAGGTCGTGTGCTTGCTGTAACATAAGAAGCCGTTTCCCCTCTTTTGTGATTGTGAGGTCGTTTCTTCTTTATTCCATTTGTATTTCCTACCTTCTCAACATTTTAAAGCCTCAAAATCTTTCAGGATAATAAACTGAACTAAAAATAAGTCAATATGGCACCTCAAACCCTTGCGGAGAAAGCCAAGGCAAAGCTCCAGGCTGTTCTAGAGGACCCCAACAGGAATGATTCATCGGGTACGTGCTGGCCTCCGGTTACTTTTGTTTTTGTCACTGCTGACAAGTTCAATCAACAGCTTACAAGCAGAGAGTAATGACCACTACGACTCCTGCGACCGGATCGGACTGGACCAACACCTGGGTCCGACGAAATAGTAACGATCGTCGGGCCAGTGTTGGAAGTGAAGGTTCAACTGGATCACCTGTTCGCCGCAGGTCAAGCTTCCAAGAGTGGCTATATCCTTCAGCTCGTTAATGATATATATGATACAAGGCTGCGTGGTGTGTAGTAATGTTGTGGTTTCTTTCATGTATGTCCCTTTACTGTTTAGGTTTGTTAGATGTTTCAGAACTTCGTCCCTTTTCCAGAAGGTTCGTTAATGTTTCATCTCTTGCGGCGAGAACCAAATTGAATTTGCTGTTGGGTGGGCGGCGCGACAATGTTCTTTCTTTGGTCACGAGACAATTGATCACGACGATGCATAATGGATGCGCTGTATATATAAGAATTATTGGAATATTATATAACCAAGAATCGAGATTGTATTAATGTACATCATATATCTAAATGCATTTAGCTTTTGAACATCTATCGTCATGCCGAATCAGTTTAGCTTGATCGGCAAGTGAAAGGAGCATGAGCAGAGCCATCGGAAGTAATGTCGATCTGGCAAATGTTAGTCTGTTAAGTAGAAATCCCATGGTAGAGGCAACTTACGATATCCTTAATGGTGGCATATGTGCCAGCACCAAGTGTAACAATTCCGATGATAAAGGCCAGGATGCTTCCCAAGCTCATCAACATGTTCTTCTTGGAGAACCACTTGCCCTCGCAGAGCAAGACGAACCACATGACACCGGGAATCCAGAAAGAGAAACCAGAGACGAAGAGAGCCGAGGCCAGAGAGAGCAAGTCGGAGAAAATGGGGATAGCCTCAGCGATGACCCAGGCGATGATGGTGAAGATCGTCACAAGGGTGATCCAGCTGACCCAACCCATGGGAGTGTTGACATATCGCAGAATTGAATCCTTGAACATACGGCCATGAAGATATCGGAGGGCAACGGTAGAATTGATCGAACCGGAGATAAAGATGACGGGTAGCGCGACTCCAAAAGCGATCTTGGAAATAAGTGGTCCGGCGGAGAGCAACGCAGGTGATTGCACCGAGGGTCCGATAAAAGCGTAGCACAGGGCTCCAGTCAGAGTGTAGATCGAAATTTGGATGAAGCAGGAGGCATAGATGGACTTCATGTAATCGGTTGGTGTGTGCATCTCGTCCATGAAGGAGAATTGACCAATTGCGAAACTGAAGGCGAAAATGATGTTACTGACTGCGACGAATGCCTCGGCGAAGCTCAGGTCTTCCTTGGGCCAAGCAGACCACTCAACGCCAGAGAGACCACCAGCTGAATCGCTAGCCTGAATACCGGTAGCGATGACGGTGATGCCAATGGCAGCAACGATAGACACGAAATCGATATATCCAAGAATGGCGACTTCGGTGAAAGATGGGGGAATGGCGAGGATCAGAAGGATGATAGCCGAAACGGCAGAGAAGACAATGGAGCAGACATGTCCACCGTTGATATCGATGAGCGCAATGCTACCGGTCAAGGCATGCGAACCAACAACCATAACAAGCTCGAGAACAAGGGCAGCACCGAAAATCTCGTAGCCAAAGCGACCGAGAAGAAGGCGTCCGGCATCAGCATAGTGCGCCACGTGGGGAAACTTCAGCTTGACCTGGCCGACGATGTAGCTGGTGAAGATGGAGACGAGACCGAGAGTGATTGTGAGGAAGACACCGGGGAACATGCCCAGCGTGTGATAGGCCGAAGGAAGACTGAGCGCGCCGAGGGCGATAGCCTCAACGATTGTGACGACAGCAAGACGCTTCCATCCCAGGCGGTGGAAATGAGCATTTCCTTGGGTAGCAAGCTGCTTCTGCTGGGAGACTTGGATGTCATCCGCTGTCTCAGGATCATCCATCATGTTGGAGGGTTTTGAGGACTTGGCCTTGGGTGAGGTGGTAGCCATTGTGTCGTGAGTGAGTAGAGGAGTATGTTCGGTGGGAGGATGGGTAGAAGAGTGGCTACTCATATGACCAAGGAACGGTCAGTGTAGAAGAGTCGAGAAATGTACGGAATAGGTAACCGACGAACGATGGGGAGGGATGACAAGAGATCAGGCAGGGTCTTCAGGGGAAGTGAGACAGGATGAATGTATTTAAGAGGAACGAAAACAACCGGCTAGAAGAGCTTTGAGACGGGGAAAACGGCGCAAGGCAAGTCATGGCGCGTGCTCGGTGTATCCGGGGTGTCCACCTCCGAAAGATCGGACCCGGCACCATGTCGCGGTTGCTGTCATGATTAGATAACAGCACCTTTCTCCAGGTTTTTATTCCATTTAAACTCGTAATTCATTCATGTCATGCCGACTCCAGAGTTAACAGTCCCTTGTACCATTTGATCTCAGAAACTCCATCGTCCCTGGCGAGAATTCCAGCTCCAGAGAGAAAAGGCCCGAAGGGAGTTTGCGAGCCGCGCTCGGAGTGGCGTACGAAAAACCCGTAAAAAGCTTCTAAAAGGAAGACGCTTGACCTAAAGTCGTAAGGTGGTGGAAAGAATCTGCCGGCTGTGGGTCTGTATGACATGAGACCCTTGATGTTATTTTTACGTGTATGAAACGTGTCATTGGTGAGAAATCCTGTGAGGCTCCGTCGCTGAAAAGGCGCGTGTGGATATCATCACGTTATGATATCCTAACAATAACTCTCTACGCGTCGAGATCAAATCTCGACCGCACCCGGACAACGAGATTACTCCAGGGCCCCAAACTCTGTTTCTCATGCGTGAAAAACATGTTCTCTACATTCAGAGATGATGCGAGAGATGTTGTCTGTCGTGGTCGAACTAACTGCCGTCTTGGCCTGCAGCAATCTCCACCGAAAAAATCTGGGGTGAAGAGCTCTTTTATACATTGAGTCAGCCTCATAAAATTCTGCATCAAATTTCACTCCACGACACACCCTCATCTCCGCCATCAATCGCTTATCTGTGGGGTTATTCACCTCGTTGACTAATATGAATAATGAGTTTGCGTGAATTGTTCCGGGGTCGTGAACTGTACCCCAGAAACCGTCGTTGGCCTCAAACAATACATTTCGGTTCGACGGCGAGTTTACCCGCACTGCACCCCAGAGATCAGGTATTTTTCGAAGATGGGGGAGATGAGTTTAAGTTTGTTTAGATGGGCCGTACTGGAGGGTAACTGGGTGGGTAGTAGGGTAAGGTGACTTCGTAGGAGATACTTGTCTTGACTGTTTTATCCTGCTGATAGTTGCGCCATACCTTAAAGGATTGGCTTCCTGTCCGTCATCAGGGTATCGGTATCAAAATGCTGCTAGATCCGTTACTGATGGACTCTTAATACATGTTCAAATATTAACTTTCGGTTGGGTGCTTTCCATCTTCTGATTCCCAGCATCAGCATTCTTAGGCGTCGTCAAACCCTTCTTGTCTTGGGATCGTTGCTTCAAGCTCATTCAATTTACAAATGAACTCTGTTTTCTTGGCATTTTTATCTCCCTTGGTGATTGTATGCCTAGGGTAACTTGGCTACCTTTCAGAGGCACTACTTGTGAGACTATAGTTCTGGGGTTTAATGTACGCCGTTATCGCGAAAGCCCAGTCACGCGCCACCACGTGAACAGACACCAAGTCAGACACCTTTTAAAAGGCCACTTACTTATAGCCAGTCAAACCAGGCAATAATGAAAGTAAAGTGCATATTGTAGATGTTGAACTGGGCCATGGAGATTCTGGCTTCCACCCACTACGCCAGAGCTTCTTGCTGAATGTTATTTGGGGTCACGAGCTTGGGGCAACCTGGCTGTCGCTGACCACCCTACTGATTAGGTAGGTTGGCTGTGGGAGGTAGGGGGCCCTGGGAGCCTTGGTGGCGGATTGTTCAAACCCAGATCCCTTCTCGAACTCCAATGAAAAGTATCCTGTTGGCTATAAGTTTTGTGGTTGCCTTGGCTCCGAAAGTATATCCGCACACAACTTTCATGTGAAAGTTTGAACATAGAGTCAAATATTAGGAGTAAAAGTATTTAACAAGACCCTCGCTTGCTGTGAAACCCTATGTTACTTACCTCTTTCAACACAGTTCTACATACCTACCCACTCCTCTACTCAAGTGAACCCTCATAATAAGATCAAAATGAGGCCGGTAGTTCCAGAAGAAGTCGGCGATTTGCTGAAGTCGCGGCCAGTCATGATTTTCAACAGGACACTCTTAGGACCAGCCTATATCGAAAGTATCGTCTCTTCCTCGCCGGCACTCGTCACCTCCCAAGGAGGAAAAGCACTACCACTTGAGGTCTGGGACATGATTATCGACTTCTCGAATCGCTGCCCAGAGAACCACCGGTATTCCCTCGTACGACCCAAGCTGCTAAAGACAAGCGCGGGAGGCGACGAACTTGCCTGCTACAGGTATAAACGCTGGTGGTCGCCCTTTGGCAACACCTATAGCCTCAAAGGAATCGAGATGCTTCGATTCTACTTGGCACATCCTGACGAACCCAACGAATCGGACCATCCCACCCTGGATTCAATACGCCGAAGCTCCTTCTACCATCCATACCCTAGCTCCTTCTACTCTCCATTCGCCATCCCCTCCATCTCTCCATTCGACTACTTCGACTTCCTCCTCTGCCTCGACTTCTTCGACTACTACGTTTCATCCTGCGCCATTCCCACGGCTTTGCTCGCATCAAAGACGAAGTTTCTCCATGTGGAGCTCACGGTTCCAGATGTCATCAAGAATCTCGAGGACGGCAATTGCGAGTGCTGCCATGGGAAGCACGTGATTGGGAGCGACTTTGAAGGGCGTTGTGGACCCGATTGGTCCAGGTTTTGGGATTTGCTTGATAAACCTACCTCATACTACATGACAGGATTTTTTATATGCCCGCTCTGTGTCGGGCCGGAGTATGCGCGGGAAAGCATTGATGTACATGGATCTACCTCTTTGTCCCAGAAGCAGTATAAATCATGGCTACTTGACCGAGTCGAAAGCTTGGGCTTTAAAAGACCATGTTGGGAAGATATCCCACATTCCATGGAACAACTTTGCAGGCCAATCTCAAGCTCTGGATCTGAAACAAGCTGAGGTTGGCTACTTTATTTTTTCGATTGGTATTGGTGGACAGATTACATGCGCTTGAGGGCAGATTCGCGGCCTTGCACGAGGAGAAAATCGTAGAAGTGGCAGTAGCAGAAGATTGGCAAGAATCGAGTAATGTAGCGCATGATAGGGAGGCCGGCGGCGAATGATCCAATTCGAGCCCACTGAGCTTTTTTCTCTTATAAAAGACTTCAATATTGTACGACAACCTTCCGCATCTCGTTCTGCCTGAAGATACTAGCATGGGACCAAAACGGGGCTGAGTTAAATACTGACCTAATTGTGGCTAGATTAGGCATGAGTTTATGGTATCCTTAGGTAAAGTGTTGGGTTTGTGTAACAATTGTCAATATACTTGGAAGAGAGGTCAAGGCAACGTTGCGATATGTCATAATGAAAACATTCTGAAGATCCGAAATGTACTCTACTGAGCTCTGTGCAACATCAAACGCAGGCGGGTTTTGGCGGTTTCCGATTCGTCCTACAGCCAAGGGCCGATGACGAAGCCGGAGACGGATATCACGCAACCGCATGAAACCTTATCAATGTTCGGCGATCTAACTTGATTGAAAAAACCACCATTACCGATCGAGGGGCTAATTTGCATAGTTTATCTTGGTCCCTGTCATCATTGCTGGGGTTGAGTGGTGTCATTCTTTTATTCCGACTACTTTATCTTGACGCTGTGCCGCTCTTCAACATCAGTTATCATCTCCTCTTCAGCTTTATTCAAGTCGCACAAAATTCGGCAAATATCTTGACTTGCCCGGCACTTGAAAACCTTCACCACAATGTCGGAATCAGAGGAAAAGCACGCGGCCGATGCCGCAAATGCTGAGGCGCTCAATGAGGCTCGGATTAAGCGTGAGTTCATCATCTCTAGCTCGATGCTTATGCTAATGTTTACTAGCGAAATGGAATCGCTCACCAATTTACAATGCAACAATTCTCGGCCTTTGCAGTTTCGCCGCTCCCGGTCTTTGGGGTGCCATGAACTCCCTCGGTGCAGGCGGCGCTCAAAAGCCCTACCTCGTCAACACGGGCAACGCCCTCACCTTCTGCCTCATGATCATTTCATGCTGGTTTACCAGCGGCATCGTTAAATACGTTGGGATCAAAGGCGCTCTCGTCATCGGAACCATCGGCTTTGCTCCCTACAGCGCAGGTCTCTACTTGAACAACCGTTATGGCGTTGAGTGGCTTGTCATCTTTGGCGCTGCGTGCTGTGGTGTTTCGGCGGGTATCTTCTGGGCGACTGAAGCAGCAATTGCGATTGGATATCCAGAGCCTAGAAATCGAGGACGGCTGGTGGCGTATTGGCTTTCGTTCACAAGACTGGGACAGATCATGGGTGGCGCGATTAACCTTGGTCTCAACGCGGATCGAAGTGAGGCGGGCAAGGTCTCGTACAAGGTCTACCTCATCTTCATCGCGCTTCAAGCGCTGGGACCGTTTGTCGCATTCCTTCTCAATAAACCGTCCCAAGTACAGCGCGCGGATGGGAAGAAGGTCGACATGAGCATCCACGACCATCCATGGAAGGAATTCAAGGCCACCACCCGAACATTCCTCAAGAAGGAATTTCTGCTTCTGATCTTCTGGATCGGCCAAGGAGTCTACTCTGAGTCGGTATTCTTCACCTACATCGGTCTCTGGTTCAGCGTACGGGCTCGAGCTCTGGGTTCGTTCGTCTCCGGCATCGTGGCGGTCATCGCGGGAAACCTTCTGGGTGTCTGGCTTGATCAGAACCAAATCGCTCTCAAGAAACGCGCCCGATATGCTTACGCTGTCATCATGACTCTCCAAGGAGGATGGTGGATCTGGCTCACCATCAACGTCACGAAGTTCAAGCGCGATGGACCCATCTACGACTGGAGTGATCCTGGGTTTGGTGCAGCATTCGGTGTTTTCGTCTTCCTCGTCACTGGGTTCCAGCTCAACTACAACTTTGCATTCTTCATCATTGGTCAGATCTCGAACAATTCGCAAGAGACGTTGCGGTTGTCTGCATTGTTGAGAGGCACGGAGTCGGCATGGCAGGCGCTGAGCTATGGTCTTAATGCTCTTCCGATCATGGCAACTGTGGGAAGCACGTATTTGAACTTTGGTATTTGGGCGGTTGCAATCTTTCCAGCTTGGTTGGTAATCCGGCAGCTGGGCACGGCTGAAGGACAAGCAAATAGTGACACGGATGAGACGGCTACAGTAGAAAAGGCGTAGTTTAGACAGGCTCACCACAGCGAATTTGAGTCTCTGGCACTCTTAGATTTTGCGCATAACTACTAATTGACGCGTCTGACTGAGGTCTCACATATAAACTTGACTGCAAGTCACCTGAGGTCACTCAGCCGTTCTTCTAGTGTGTTGCGCTCGGCATGAGGTAGTCTGGTGATGGGACGGGCCACGAGTACTGAGCTGGAGTTTGGGCTACGAGTGGTTAGTGTTGAAATACTCAGTCTGGGAAGGTCACTTACATACCGCGTTCGCATCGGAAGCCATGAGTTTGACCGTTTCGTCCATTAAATCCACTTCAGCTTGCAAACTGATTGCGATTTCGACACGACCTGTTGAGCTGCTGTTGAGTGAGGGCTTGCGGCACGTCTGCTGGGATCGATACCTGCATGACTGTATGTGATTAGTTAGATTGAACATTTTACTGGTCACATTGTCGTTACTCACAATGGCACATCATCGCGTAGGTATTGTTGAGCGCTTTCCACAAAGTCCTGCCATCATGGTCTGTAGGCGACAGGGTCAGAGAACTCATTGGTACCGATATGATCACAGCGCGGTGACTCGGTCCAGGCTGGGGCCATAATTCAACCCCCAGATCTTTAGCTGGATCCGTATACCGTAGAGGGTCCTTGATTCGACCTCATGTTCAGGAAGCAACGACTGGACTTTGCTGAAGGCCTGACTGAACCTGTCGTCGAATGTTCATTGTAGCGACTGTGACAGCGATCTGTTCCACTTACGCGGCCATTGGTGATGTAGTCCTGGATCATGTTAGTGTGGGCTAAAAACATTCGGGTATTGACTTACCTCCAGGGACGGCGTGCAAACAGAGGCCGAATTGTTCTCCATCTATATTTCTCAGCTGCCACTTGAATACATCCAGAACAAGTAATACATACCTCCTCGATCTCATCTTGGAGGAGCTACACCACCAACACGGGTTAGAACAGCGACTGGGACAGCATAAACAGACATTTACTCACGGCCATTATCTTGCAGTCTTCCTATATTTTGTGTAAGTCTCTGTAGTTCCACACTATTTGGGGCAACAGCGGTACTTACCTTGACCCGGGAGTCGTAGGTGGCGCGTTCGGTCTGGAGACGACCGACTTCAACGTCCAGCCACTATTGGTGTTATCAGCTTTTTCCTTTCAATTCACTGTCATCCAGAGTCTCAAGAAGATTCAAGGATATTGGGATAACCATACAGAAACGACAGCGTGGTTGTACTATGATAACCTTGGTGTCAGTCTTGTTTTAAGTCGTGTCGAGGGTGTTTCGTCTTACGGCGCCGCGGGCTTTGTGATACTAAATAACTATCAGCTTTTATCCAAGTGGCCGGGAATTTTATGTTATGATTACTTACGTCGAGCGCAACTTCTTTGTTCCATGTCTTCCAATTGTCTATGAAAGTCAAGTGTGTTAGCAAGCCACTCATCTTGTTCGAGTCAACACTGAATAAACCTACGGGCGTTGATGTCGGGAACTCCTATCGCGAACCACTACGTGTCAGCGGCCAAGGTCTGAACCACTGGGGACGGGGACGAGAATGATCAGTTACGTACGCTATTTTCACCAGTTAGTAGGAGAATATCAATATCGTGGCCATTCCGTTCGAGATGTCCCGAGGAAAGAGATGTACTTACCGGCGGCGATGGTTTGGCGGCGGCGATGTTGAGCATTGTGCTTGTTGTTTGAAGTGCAATAAGCAGATTCAGTGCTTGGAACGTGTTGGGTTTTATTCCTCGCTGGATAATTTACCCACGTAACAGACGAGTGACTGCGGCGGTGTGATATTGTGGTTGAAGGAGGAAAGGTGACGGAGGAAAATCTTGAGAGGCACTGATCAAAACATTTTGTGGGCACGGGCCACCTTGTTGTTACACAGGGCAGGGCAGGCACGAACACAGAGGCCGGCAGGCGCTGCACTGTCAAGATTCAGGTCAGCTCTCAGCCTCTCAAGATCAGCTGGATCTTGCCCTCATGTCAAACCTTTTTCTGTCGAAATATAGTGATTCTAAGCAGACAAAGTTTAGGTAAGTTTATGATAATTTATAATATCTTAGGTAAGTTTAGGCAAGTTTGGGATCCATCTTTATAATAATTTAGGATAACTTTAGGGGACGCTTTAGCAAGTTTTCTTTGGCTATGCAGTTCAGTCTGTGAAGTTTTTGCTTACGAAGGTGCCCTTGACTTGTTTAATTCAGTACCAGGATCCATTCCGTCTGGTATCGCACGAGAAGCATACCGATGATTCAAGTGAAATCAGTCTTGCGTCACTGGATCTTCAGTTCAACGAGTTCAATGGTTGTTTTATTCACTTAACCGATATCTGGCTCGATTATCGTGTTGCTGGTAGTCTTAATGCTTACTGCATGACGGATTTGTTGTTGAAACTTTTGACTGGAGGCTGGTCTCAGAAGGGAGGTTGGTTACGATTGCTGGGGTAAATCAATGAGTTGAGGCCTTCTAGGAAACATTGAGACCAATCCACCTCGAGTTTGAGTAGCCCATACAGCCTGTGCCAACCTGGCATCATCGCGTGTGTCTCTGCCCAAGTTTCACAATTAAGCCTGCTTCTACACTGAATCCAGGCAGTTCATATCTGTTTCGACATATGGCATCGCGCCCTTACCTCGAAGATCGTTACGCGAGACCCCGCGGTAGCAGTTGTATTCATGCTCTCGAGTGCCATTTCGTGCTTTCTTTGCTCGAATTGACACAAAAAGACTGTTGTTAGCGTTCATCGAAGACCTATCGAAAAATTCAGAGTAAACCGACCATCATAGAGCTGAGAGTAGTGATAAACATGGCACTTGCAAGATAATCCGGCGCTGTTACCTGGCACACATGGTTAATCGAGTATCAACAGTCGAAAGAGCGTTCATACTTTCAAAGCGGACATTTCTTCCACGCAAATCCACTTCAATAAACTGATTATTATAGCGACACGACCTGCAGTGTAAGCTCATGGCATGTCACCAAGCAACAGGTACCCTGAAGATCCTCGTTTGCACGACGTCGCGCCCCGGCGGTATTCGTCAATTTGCATCGGCATCAACATTAGTTATCAAATAGAAACCAATTTCGTTTCAGGTTCTTATCTCGAGAGCTTTCAGGGACTGAACAACAGGAGTCGTCAGCAAAGGTTTCCGTCAATTTGCATGGCGAGACTTACGGAGAGCTCATTCTGGTAGTGCTGAAAGGCGTTTAGTTGTCAGAGGCCATTAGTACATAGATGGGACAGAGCTTAGTACGGACCTTGTGTTTGGGCTACTGAATGTCAGGAATAGATGTCTCCAAGCGACAATAGGGGTGACTTACAAGTCGTTTGGGCTTGGGAAACCCACACCAGGGGGTGGCGGGGGAGGAGACCGAAGCCACAGCCGAAGCATCGGGAGCCATATTGGACTGAATCACATCAGGGGGCATTCGAAAGGAAATATTGACGAGCGGGGATGTTGTCGAGTCTGAAGTTGGAATCGAACGTCCATGTGACGGTTGTGTGACTGCTTGAAGTGTTAGTTACTTGAGGACTCGAAAAGGCCGAGTGACTCTTTTAGGCTGGATGCCAGTTGGAGTAAAAGAACTCGGAAAATTCTGCTGGAAACGATCTACTGAAGGCAAGTATGGGTATCAGCAGGCTACCTATCACGTTCAAACTGCAAATGAACTTACAGCTTGTTGACAAAGAAACACCTATCGCGGAGAACTACATGTCAGCGGCCAAGATCTAGCACATAGGGAGATCGGGTATCAGCAGATACATATGCTGTTTTCATGAGCTAGTAAGAAAATATCGCATCGGAATTTCACAGGAAGAGGAATACTTCCCGGCGGCAGAAGGTGGCGGCGATGTTGCAGGAGAAATGAGGAGAAGAATTTCACGATACCTTAGATCAACACTTGGGCACGGGCCACGATTACACAAACCACAATCGCTGCATACTGGTTCCCCTTTCTTACGATCTGGAACAGCTTGCGATTCTGGCTGAAGACATTCAACTACAAAATCTTTCAGGTCTTTGTTACTTTTTATCTATACACAACAAGCTTAGTTCAGCTGTCTTGTATTATGTGTCTCTATTATAAGCTGCAAATCTCGTCCTTCACATCCATGCTTTAGTTTGGCTAAAGCAAGCTACAGCAAAAGAACCCAAAGTAATCATAAGTTATCATAAAGTGTGGATCCTAAACTGTACTAAACTATCCTAAGTTTTACTAGACTAGCATAAACTTACCTAAGGACTTTATGGTGAGCAATTGAGATAGCTTCAAACTTCTGTCTATCACCAAGGCTAAGGCTGGAAGAGAGATCTGGCAAAACGTTCAAACTGGTGTACCACAGCGCATCACACCTGAAGCCGGAGTCTGCAACAGCCAGTTAGTTGGCCCGTGCTTAAGGATTATTTTGATCACTGCCCCCACCTAGGTACTTTTCTGCTCTTGTCCTACAATATTCCCACGAGCACATTCATCATCTCCCTTCATACTGAACATCTCTGCGACATGCATAACGCCAACAGGTTCAGAGAACATCTCCGTTGAGCGCGCAACAATCACGACGGTCAACATCGCAAATAAAGTCGTCAGAAAAACCATGGCCGAAACGAAGCACGTAAGTATCCATTGCCTGCTCTCTCCCTTCATACTCACCTCAGAGAGGACCCGAGATCTCAGCTTAGGTTGCTGATACTGGTATAGGTTGGTGTTATGGTATGAGAAGAGAAGTATTCTGGCCAAGACCTGACGGGGCACAGCTATTTATATACATAATTAAAGGAAAAGGAACTAACTTTACAAAACCAGACGACTCAGACCAGTGGTGAAGATTTGACAAATTGGCAAGCTTTGGGAGTTTGAAGTTACAGAAAATCTAGATTAGATACCAGTTGGAAGCCAATCCCTGAACTTCATTTTGGTATTCAAAGTAAACGGCATTTAGTGAATGCACGTTTTTGAGCTCAGTCTCGTCATGTTGATACTGGAGCCCGTGATCATCCTCGTCTAATTTAATGTCTCCTTTGTATAGCAGCATCACGTCTACCTTTGCTTCAAAACACATCAATTACGTTTCCAAAAGGACGAAGTCGGGAACGTGGTGTTGGGCGCTAGCCATTATACTTGAAGCGTTGGTAGAACAGCATTGCTAGATGTGCAAATTCAGAGCGCGTTGTTACCCAAGGTCATCTTAAATCTAAGCCCAAGTCTATGATGACCACGATGATAGTGAGTCTTTCAGCTTATTCGTGACTATTGTAAAAAGGCCGTCCTACCCTACAGAAATGTCATGAGTCGGCGATTTCTTCTTTCAGGCTGCCTCGTAGCCGACACCAAGAACATCGCTTCAGCTAGGATCCGCAGCCCTGTCACTTTAGCTTCCCAAGCCCAACACTCGTTGGCTGATTTTCATGATCCTAGCCAGCATTGAGGCACAGATCCTTGTATGATGCCTAAATCGTTCCATATTTAACCCAAGGGCAACCAACGAGAGTCTAGATTGTCCTCGTGTAAAATTAGACCGGCCGCTGATGACGGAAACATAAACACCGCCTCATTCCCGGCCCCAACGGCTCCCTCTTGTTCTTTGACGCCATTCACTCTTTTTCCATGGCGACGTTCAGTTTATTACATGCCGCTCTTCTTTTCTGGGTGGCTCTAGCAGCTGCCCAGGGTTCCGACCTGAAGGCTCTCAAACATAAGGGCTGCTATTGGTCGAGACCGACGAATTTTGTGGTTGGTGGATTTTCGAGGACCGAGGTTGAGCGCCAGAAGTGTCTCTACACATGTACCCGACGCGGTCAGCAATGGGTTGCCTTCGGTTCCGTCAGCTGCTTCTGCAGTAAAACCCCACCGAGTTATCATCAAGTCGACAATAACCGCTGCAATGTGCAGTGTGTCGGTATCTTGGATGGTGACTGCATCAAGCAGCCGAGAAACAACTATGCCTCCGAGGAGGAGGACGAACTTTACGCCATTTTCTCCATCCCTTCCATCGCCAATGACGAAACAAATCGACTGTCATCGCACCACAGACAGGGACCCTCTATTCAGACAACCGAATCCAAGCAGCTCGCGACAAACCGAGGCGAGGTTGGCAAGATCACGGCGCAGGGATGCTATCATATCTCAGGGCGTTCGTCAATGCTCATGAAAGTGTTGATTAGAGACGATGACTCCCGTCGTGAATGCGCCAAGATCTGCGCTCAAGATGGAAAGCCTCTTGCTCTTATCAGCGGGAGCGATTGCTCCTGCGGTACCATGTATCCTGCAAGAGATGCCACTGCTGGTTCTGATAAGTGCTACATGCCATGTTTGAGCGACGGTGATGATAGGTGTCAGCGCGATTCGGAGTACAACCCAGCTCGTCATGATCCTTATACCGCCGTTTATGACACCGGCCTTGGTCTTGATATCGAGACCCTACCTTCTATCGACACTGAGTTACCGAGTTCTGAGAAAACATCCCCCAAGCATACTGAGCCAAATGGGTATCCCGGACAGGCTTGCTACAGCAAAGTCCCCATAGTCATTACCCAAGTGTTTGCCCGCAATAGTCCTATGCTATGCCACCGCTTCTGTCAGCGAAGGGGCCGTATGTATGCGTTCACCCGGGATCAGACCTGCTACTGCAGCAATAGGTACCCTGACAAGAAAGACGAACTTGCAGATTCTCAGTGTAATGTTCGGTGCCCCGGAACAAATCTGTTCAACTGTGGTGGCTACAATGTCGCGTTCAGTGTTTATAACCTCGGCCCTGACAGGAGCTCTGTCTTCGAGCCTAAGCCTATCAGACCGATAGAGCGATGCTTCAACGATATCCCCAGGACTGCAAGTCGCATACCCCTAGACACAGGTGCTGTCTCAAGACTCCCCTCATCCTGCATAGACTCGTGCAAAGCTGCAGGAAAAGGTGTTGCGTTCATCAAAGGCTCGCAATGTCACTGTGACCAGGGCTATCCTCGCTTCAGCTCCACAACAGACCTTCGCGAATGTCAGATCCCTTGCGCCGGTGATCCTAAGTTATCTTGTGGAGGCTACGGTGTGACTGCAGACACCTTTTCGGCATACAGGACTGGCTACTCAGGTGGGAGACACCGCATCCAACACGAATCGAACAACAGGGCCCATATACAGAGGCCTTATGAAGAGCCCAGCTTAGGCTATGTCACATCGCATGGCTGCTACAATATGCAATCTGCTACCTTGACACGCAAGAAGCTTGAGGGCTGGAACAACCTTGAGCAATGCGCTCGCTATTGTCAGCGTGAGGATAAGCCTGTCGCAGCTGTCCAGCGGGGCTGGTGCCTGTGCTCTGGTACATATCCTGCGAAGAGCGCGCGGGTTGATGATAGTCAGTGTGCGAGCTGGTGTCCCGGTTGGTCTCGTGACGCTTGTGGCGGAAGAAGAACTTGGAGTGTTGTGAACACAGGAATTAGCATCGACGTGGCGGACGACGAGATCAAGACTGAAGAAGTCGAGCGACCTGCTAAGATCCCGAATCGTCCGGCAGAGATGGGACTGTCTAAGCTAAAGCCCTATGGCTGCTTCAAGCTTCCTGATTTCACCTCTTCGTATCCTCCACGCGTCAATATCAGAGGACCTTATCGAAGCTCCAACGGAGATTCTTGCAATAGGCAGTGCACCATCAAGGGATATTCCGTTGCACTTCGCCATGGATCTAGATGCTCCTGTTCCAACAAGGTTCCAGAGGAATCGACGCGAGTTGCCGACGACAAGTGTTGGTTTACTTCCATTTTCGACACACGCGAGCAGTGTGGCGGACCAGATGATGCTTACTCTGTGTACCGCCTTGGTGCCGACTTGTTGGCTACGGAGGAAAAGGAGGTTCCTAAGGGCGATAACCCTAGTAATTCACCTGTGAAGAGACCACAGTGCCTGCATCATGGGACGGAGCGCATTTATGAGACTTCATCTTGGGCTATCACCAAGGTTGGCGAGTTTGCTCAGAACGCCCGAGAAGGCTTGGGTGGATTCCTTGACAAGGCTCAAGATGTCTTCGATGCCTGTCTTTGGAGGGTGATGGTTACGTTCTCAGATATTATGTATAGTTTGGGATGGAGGTCGAGCTCAGGTGATGTTGATCTATAGAATATAGTCATATATAATCTCTTATGTTTCACGAATTTGAACAGTTCATACGGTCTACCTGTAAATAATTTACTGTGGATGACGCATTCCCACTGATTGCAATACAAGGGCTATGATACTGGCTTATTTCGACAATAAATGCATAAATGAATGAAATGTAATGCGTGGTGTCCGGTGCCCCTTACGGTGGTACATAAACAACTCTCTCATCGCCTCCTATAGTGAAAAAGAGAACAGTGCATCCATCTGGCACTGCATTTTCCATATTGTAGGAGAATTGCTGAGACTTGGCATTGGTGGCTGACTTCCCTCCATTGGACTGGAAGTAGCGCATGAAAACTGACTCGGGGTTCGAAAGATCGTAAGCCCTGAGAATGACCATGAAGTGAGTGACGACATCGTCCGCATCCACAGCACACCAGTCGATATTGACAGCGCGATAATCAGCATCATCGTAAATTCTGTACATGATTTCGTAACCAGCATTGCCTTTAATGCGCAAGTTATCCCAATAAGCCGCAATTACCACTGATGGCAAGCCATTATCCGGAAAGGGGTTGTTGGATGACTGTGCGATGGAGTTGTCAAATAAGCTGATCAGCCCGTTGACGCCAACGTAGATGGTTTCACTGGACTCGGTGTATAGACCAACTGGGAATGGTAGAGTGAGCTCCTCGACTCCATCTTCGTTGTCTTGGTCACCGCTGAATAATACTGTTGGGTTGATGAGGTAGGACTCGCACGCACGAGACGGTGGACTAGTGGTTGTCGTAGTCTCAGCTTCTGAGGTTGTTGTAGAGATTTCTGTTGTTATGCCTGACGTGCTAGCAGATTCTAAAGTTGCTGTAGTACTGGTAATCTCAGTGCTGATGGTAGTCTCCATGTCGACGGTAGTACCAGTGCCAGAAGTGTTGATACTAGATTCTGTGGTGGGAGTGTCTATCTCGGGCACTGTCGATGTTGTCACCTCTGGGAGGGTGGATGCTGTCTCATCCGTGGTAAGCTGTGATTCTGTGGACAACACGTCAGTGGGCAAGGCATCAGCTGTTGTCGCTTCATCTGATGGTGTGAAGGTAACACCAGGAATGTTTATGAAGGAAAAGTCTTCGGATGTCTCAACTGGCACTGTAGGAAAGGCGACCGTTGAAGTATTAGAAAAGCGAAAGGAACTTATTTGCGCAGATCGTGTCTGCGTAGGTTCTAGAGACGGGGAAACAAGAGTCGTAAAATCCACGAGCGACGTGGCGTCGGAGGGATCGGTAGAAACAACAGGAGTCGCTGTACTGAAAGGAAGAGATGTGGCCACAGAGCCCACCGTAGGTTGCATGGTCTGGAGATCGGTTGACGTAGGAGCAGCGCTTGCAGACGTTTGTCCATCTTCGCACTCATCGACTATTGCCGATAATTAGTCTCTGTTGATACCCAAAACACATAGAAATATACCTCCAACAACAGATAATCTGACTGATACGCAGCCTAGGGGTGCGGACGTAAAGTTTATGTATACCAGACCAGTTCCTGGACTCTGACAGAAGCCTGCTTTGCCACTGGGTAGGTCAGGGCTGCGAAATCGGAGAAATCCACCGTCACCAGCAAACTTTGTTGCGACAGCTCCAAGAGGCACTGTCGCCTGTTCACCGCGCAGTTCCTTGAAGTCTTCACCGTTATAATAAATAGGTCTTCCCCCGTCAAGAAGGCGTCTATCGGAGAGACTGAATGCAGAAGCATCTTGGCATACTTCCGAGGTAGAGCCTGCAAAGCCACCAAGGGTTCTCTTGAGACGCCTCCGTCTTGAGTTATCAGTGTCTGGTACGATGCGGAAGACAACAAGCTGGTCGCCCGGCCCGGGCGCTGTCGTAGGACCCGAGTCTGCAGTATTTGTATCGGTTGTGACTGAGCCTGTGATAAACTGATTGGCACTATCAGAAAGAGACTGAGACAATCGAAGAGTCTCGGTGAAGTCGAGGGATGTATTGATCCCAGACTCGAATGTCGTTAAAGCTGTCAAGGCAGCATCAAAAGTCTGCGATGTGCTGTTCGCGCCATCTGTCGGCGCAGAACCCGTGGCATTCAACGAGACAGGTACAATGTACGTTGATAGGTACGTTACACATACTGTATCCGGTTCTTCGACAACATATTGAGCACCAGCTTGTGTGATTAGACCTGACAGCAGTAACGAAATGAGTCGTCGTGACATTTTGCTGGGTCCTAACACGAACAGCTTACCAACAGATGTTGAAAGAGGCCGGACATTACCTTTCTTTAATATCCACCGTAAAGGGTGAATTATCTCCGGCCTGTGATGTGAGGAATGGAAACATTTGGTCGCCCAGGAGTTGAGAGTCGCTCGTGGGTATGTGTAGCTGCAAGGGAGCAACCACGGTCGATGTCTCAGCTTGGAACCGAGTCAAACTAGGGAGCATTATGGATCGCATCTGGATAAAATATGCTTGTTAGCCAAGCGAGACATTGCCTTGTAGTTATTACTGGTTAGTAAACGGGACTCCTTTTCGACCCTTCTAACCTCATTGGCCCCTTTATCTCTGGAATTCCAAGACTCGAATACATTGAAGTCTATTATATAACGTTCATAATGGGGGCTTCTTTGCTGGCCATCCGGAATGAATTGAAGTCACACATGTTGATCAAATTCGTTGCATGCTGTTGTGGGGTAAATGGTGATGCCAGAAGTTGGTGTGTCTCGAGAGAGCTTCGGGGCGACCCATTGGCCCGTGGAACTGAACCAAGCCGTGATTACACCGTTGTCATGAATTGGGCACTGGGGATATTGGATCAAAGAATACTTCGTATTATGAGTTCCCTAGTTTATACAGAGTCTCACCATTGACAGACATGACCAACAGAATCAGTAATAATGATGAATGAATTAAAGTGAATATCTATAGCCAGCAAACTCCTGCATCATTTCTTTCTTTGTATCTTCATAAATTCAACCTGTGAGGACTCAAGGTAATACGCCCATCTAATCGTTTCTCATCTCATCCACATTTCCGTAAGTAAACATACTCCATGACACAACGATTAAAAGGGTACGACATAACAGAAATGTAACGCAACTTGGAGAAGTGACTTCCAAATTCGCTCATGAACATCTTATTGAGTCTCCAGTCATTCTTAACCCTGGTGATCCGTTCCATATCCGATCCGAGTAGCTGACAAGAGTCGTTCTCTTTCACCTTCGGCCTCTATCTCAACCTTCTTCTCGACAAAGACTCTACCCTTGACAGTAATGAATATGGTCAAGATAAGACCTACCAGGGCCCCAGCGGCGCCCAAAGCCGCGTTGACGGGCGTTGGGTCATCGTGAAGTGGACCATGCGTGAGTGCATCGAGTCCCGACTGAATGAGCTGCGTGATTCCGGAGATGCAAGTGACCGTTCCGTAAATGCGCCCGAACGTGGCGAAACCAAAGACTTTCGTGGCGTAGTCACTAAAATGCAAGTTAGTAAGTAGAGTCGACGAGGTCATTGAAATGGTACTTACGAGACTGCGGAATAATATAGAGGGCGGAAGAAGACGAACGTAACGACAGTGAAGTATCCAGCTATGATGTTCGGAATACAGTTCAGGACGCCAATCACGATGATAAACACCGTCAAAACGGAAAAGGTGGCGGGAACACTCAGATTATTGAGCAAGATTCCAATGAATGGCGTCGCAGCAACGCCTCCAATGGGGAGAGCAGCATCGAAGAACTCATTGATGCGCTCAGCGGCTTTGTCAGAGCCCAACATGTACCGGTACTGCGATCTGACACCAGCGATGAAGTAGTTCATGCGAATCATCTGAAGGATCGTTAAAATAAGAATGAGAATGAACCAAGGCGTCATCATCTGCTTGTGAGCTGGCATTCCGTGGAGAACACCCCAGACACCGCTGGCTTCCTGTCGACCCTCCTCTTCTCTGACGCGCTCGCCTCGTTCTTGACTATCGCCAGCGAGTTCCTCGATCTTCACAAGTTTGGCCTTTCTCTGCTCAGCTCTTGCACTTCGAACGCGGGTAAGTTCATTTGTACTATCGATCTCTTCGTCCGATTGATGAACATCGCGAGTGCGGTCTTGGGCGTGCTCAATCTTCCTCTCGAGTTGCGGAAGGGTATGGTATGAATGTGCTGGCATCCACAGGAATTCAGCCAGCAAAATGGCTACCGGGACGGAGATGTAGCCGTAGAAGAATTTGTCGAGTGAAAATGATCCGCCGGATGCTTCATAAGCCATGCGATAGAACAAAAACACTGCAGCCGAGGCATCAAAGGCGCCGGTGACGAGCGCGACGATGAGTCCAGAATATTTCGGAAACGCGTTCGCGAGTTGGTAACTGGAGACGAAAATAAATGTACCACCGAAAGCGAGAAGAATGTTACCGATGAGGTATCCGTGGAAGCCGGGATGCGAGAATGAGATGGCCATCATCAACGAGCCGAGGATGAGCAGAATACTCGATACCAGCCAGCATACTCGTCGACCGAAGCGATCAAGGACAGAGCCAGCCAAAAGAGAAGAAACATTCGCGGAAATTGAAGCTGAGATGAACAAAAGGTTCAATCGCATGTCTTGCTCAGCGCATGGGATCCTGTAGTCCACCACTGGGCAGAGATCGGAATAGATGCCCTCCTTGATGAGAATTGGCTTGAGGGCAGCGAAGCCAAAGACGATGCCCGCTGCAAACCAACAACCAATTATACCAGTCGCTACCTGAACTGCAAGAAGTTAGCGATGCTTCTCAATTGATCCGGACTGTATTGCTTACCGTAGCGCTTGAGGTTGGAGACCTTGTAAGCAGCAATGTTGGGTAATTTCTTAGCAACCTCAACAGGCGCAAAAGTCAATCGTCGCCATTCTGATCGATCACCGCTTTGATCGCATTCATCGCCAGGAACAAGAGTATTTCCCGTCCCAAAGCCAGGGGAGATGCTCGGATGACTCGGGCCTTCATAGTTGGGATTCGCTGGGCCTTCGTAATCGAAGCCCTCAGTCTGGGTTACATGCTGAGCGAGAGACATTTGCGCGTCCGATCAAAAAAAGCCACTACCCAAACACAAAGTAAACCAAAAAAAAAAAAAAGTACAGAACACGAATTGAAAATAAATACTATGTAAGTAATTAAATCCGAAAGAGCATTATTTATTCCCAGATGCCTGAGAAATTGCGGTCAGGATCACGATGTTTCGGTGACTTTCTTCCGTGCACCGTTGCAGGTGACGTCAACTAGATCTCATTGTCAGAGCATGTTGTTATCGCGCGATAAGACTATTCTAGTCTTGGGGATACAAGCGAGGGTATTCGCAGACTGTGTTACCGTGGAATCGCATCGAATTGGGGAGCCTCAGGCATTTGTTGTTTGACGCGACACGCAATTCCATGTTGCTTGCCGTTGTGAAGTTTCGCGAAGCTTCCAGGGGCCATCGTACCATTGATGTTACCCTACACTAGCCGCATCATGTTGATCGTCGCGGTTGAGCAATCAATTGTGAGTTCTGAATGGTCAATTCCATTCACGACATCCGTAGCTGATTGAGTGTTTGTGTGCAGTCTCAGAATCTCCATTTTGCTGCCTTGAACGACTGGCAAAGGATGATGCGCGTAATGACATGTTTTTGAGAGTCAACATCAATTTTATCGCCAACAGCAAAACCTGTATAGATCAACTAATACTCTGCAAGGCCCAAACTTTCTGCGTCGCATTGATGCGTTGAAGTACATAGTAGATAGCATTTAGGATCAATTAAGTAAAAGAACCTTAGCTTTTTATGTCGAGATTTTTGATGAAAGCGATGGCCAAAATTGGACACACTTATTCTACAGCTCTACCCTTGACTGTAGGTGTAGGGAGCTTTCTTTTGAGGTCATGGAAGGAATACTTTCACTACTAGCAGCACCCGATTAGCCTAAATGGCTTACATCGTCTTCTCCATGACGATGTAGTTTATTTTCTGGGTCGTTGAATCAGCCTATTTTACAGAATCAGCAAGGTTGAGTTGCATCAAGACCCCTCATTCTGCAGGTTCAATGCGCTCTTTGACAAGATCGTCATGTTACCAACAAGGGTCAAGATCTAGCGCTCGAATCGGCATCATCAATCGCGAACAGTTTGTTCCCGGGGATTGTAATATAGCCGTTTTCTCCCCCGCATTTGCCTGAATCTATCTCATGATCTACGGTTCAAGTGTGCATATATAATGAGGAGTAGCTCGCGATTTAAGTGATGTCTGGTGTAACCAGGACGATATCACTTGAGAGGGTTTAAAATGCGCTTCTCTTGGTTATTGTGCCCGCTCCTTGCGATGGGAAGCGCTCTTCCTGAAAAAAAGACAGATGTTTCCACATATACCAACCCTGTCCTTCCGGGTTGGCACTCAGACCCATCATGCATCCAGAAAGACGGCCTCTTTCTCTGTATCACCTCAACTTTCATCTCGTTCCCAGGTCTTCCCGTCTATGCCTCAAGGGATCTAGTCAACTGGCGTCTCATCAGCCATGTCTGGAACCGTGAGAAACAGTTGCCTGGCATTAGCTGGAAGACTGCTGGGCAACAGCAAGGAATGTACGCACCAACCATTCGATACCACAAGGGAACATACTACGTCATATGCGAGTACCTAGGCGTTGGAGATATCATTGGTGTCATCTTCAAGACCACCAATCCCTGGGAAGAGAGTAGCTGGAGTGATCCTGTTACCTTCAAGCCAACGCACATTGATCCCGATCTCTTCTGGGATGACGATGGAAAGGTTTATTGTGCTACACATGGCATCACTCTGCAGGAGCTTGATTTGGAAACTGGAGATCTTAGCCCGGAGCTTAACATCTGGAATGGCACAGGAGGCGTATGGCCTGAGGGACCTCACATCTACAAGCGCGATGGCTACTACTATCTCATGATTGCCGAGGGTGGAACTGCCGAAGACCACGCTATTACCATCGCTCGAGCTCGCAAGATCACTGGCCCCTATGAAGCGTACGAGAACAACCCAATCTTGACCAACCGCGGAACATCTGAGTACTTCCAGACTGTTGGTCACGGTGACTTGTTCCAAGACACCAAGGGCAACTGGTGGGGTCTCTGTCTTGCTACTCGCACCACAGCACCCGGAGTCTCGCCCATGGGCCGTGAAGCCGTTCTCTTCAATGGCACATGGAACGAGGGCGAATGGCCCAAATTGCAACCGGTGCGAGGTCGCATGCCTGGAAACCTTCTCCCAAAGCCGACCCGAAACGTTCCTGGAGATGGACCCTTCAACGCAGACCCAGACAACTACAACCTGAAGAAGACTAAGAAGATCCCTCCTCACTTTGTGCACCATAGAGTCCCAAGAGACGGCGCCTTCTCTTTGTCCTCCAAGGGTCTGCATATTGTGCCTAGTCGCAACAATGTTACCGGCAGTGTGTTGGCTGGAGATGAGATTGAGCTCTCAGGACAGCGAGGTCTAGCCTTCATCGGACGTCGCCAAACTCACACTCTGTTCAAGTACAGTGTTGACATCGACTTCAAGCCCAAGTCGGATGACCAGGAAGCTGGAATCACCATCTTCCGCACGCAGTTCGACCATATCGACCTTGGCATCGTTCGTTTACCTACAAACCAAGGTAGCAACAAGAAGTCCAAACTTGCCTTCCGATTCCGAGCCATAGGAGCTCAGAATGTTCCTGCACCAAAGGTTGTACCAGTCCCCGACGGCTGGGAGAAGGGCGTAATCAGTCTACATATCGAGGCTGCCAACGCGACGCACTATAACCTTGGAGCTTCAAGCCATGGAGGCAAGAGTATCAACATCGCGACAGCTTGGGCAAGTCTTGTGAGTGGAGGTACGGGCTCATTTGTTGGTAGCTTGCTTGGACCTTATGCTACCTGTAACGGCAAAGGATCTGGAGTGGACTGTCCCAAGGGAGACGATGTCTATGTGACCCAATGGACCTACAAGCCCGTGGCTCAAGAAATTGATCACGGCGTTTTTGTCAAATCAGAATTGTAGTTCCCCAATACAGCCTGCTTGTTGAGAGCAACGTTGTTAGTTGAGATGCAATTGAAGCTGCTTGACTGATTGTGCTATTATTAGTGACACGTGTGACGGGAATCAATCTCACTGGAGGATTATCCCTAGCTTCCATGTGGCCCCTCTCCACTCAGATCTGGGATGCAAGGGCGATGAACGGTTATTGCAATGCCGATTTAACGGGGCGACAAAATCGCCGAATGTTGACGTAAAAAGCTACAAAGAAACAGTTTTCTTGCGGCAGCTTGACTGAAGTTTTTTGACATTTTTGTTCTCCATCATGCACAATACCGTCTAAAAAGCTGACGCAGATGGTCATGCGGCGCTGATGATGAAAAGCTAAATCCTTGGTCTACGTCAAGCTTTGAGCTTATCACCATGTGCCTTTCTTACAGTGACACAATGTCGAACCTCAAAATACATACCGCCTTTCTGATACAGTGATACAGCAATTGGCTTTAAGCCGCAAAAGGTTACGCCAATATGATACCCTTATCTCTGTGCCGATGGTGTCTTAGTGGCCTCCTCTTCTAACCGTATTCGATCATTCCGAGGGTCCAGAACACAAATACTCAGTAGCGACTTTGCCAGCAAATTCTTTTTCCCATTCATTTTAATTCCCATCTTTCTTATCCGTCACTTTCTGGACCCTGTATTTTTCACCCAGCCAGCAGCAATGGAGTTCCAAAAACCCCGACTGCCCCCCAAGGCACCAAGAAGTACACCAAAACCTTCCAATGTCGTCACTCATGATCTCGAATTTTACGTACATCCGAATCTGGTCCCTGATCAAGACCCCTGCAAGGGTAGACTACTTCGAGCCGCGGGTCCTATTCGAGAAGGAACCATTCTTCTCGTAGACATACCATATGCTATCGTCCCTTCTGTGACGTCCAACGAACCGCTTATCTGCAGCAATTTGTCCTGCTCTCGCCGTGTCCCACAAAATGGTCGCGCCGTCCGCTGCGAGCATGCTTGTTTCAAGGATGTTGTATGGTGTAATGTCGCCTGCCGAGCGACTGATAAGAGCCGACATGACTTTGAGTGCTCCTGGTTAAAGAAACACGCAGAAGCACTCCGCCAAAAAGAGGGAGAGTACAATTTCGCCACCATCTGGCATGTTGTTCGCCTGCTTGCCACGTGGAATGCCGAGTTACACAGCGGTAACGCCCTTGCACAACAGCGGCATCCATGGGAGGCCCATTTCCTACGTGGCTGGAAAGCCGTGGACATGTGCTGTGCGTACCTCGACTCATGGCCCGAGGTGCAGATTACACACTGGAAACGACTGGTCCATGAGTATCTGAGTGATGCGGCTGTTCTACCGCCCCTGCTAAGTGCCGAACAAATGCTTTTGCTATTATGCAAGGAAGAGACCAATACGTTTGGTCTGTATCCGAGGGCTACTGGCTCTCAGCCCGTGAACGACAATGCTTCACCAAGAGGTGAATCGTACGGAATGGCCCTGTATCCCCGTGCTGCCCAGTTTAATCATTCTTGCCTACCAAATGTGAGCGAACAAAAATGATGGAACGTCCCGTGAATGTGCCACTGACAGCTCTCATAGGTGACTCACAAACCCGACGGCCAAGCGCGAATGGTCTATACAGCAACCCGTGACATCGCAAAGGGCGAGGAATGCATGATTACCTACTTCGACCTCACAATGCACAAGGACCTCTCAAGTAGACAAAATCATACACAAGAGCAGTTTCAGTTTAAATGTACTTGCGAAAGATGTCTGAAAGAAGAAGCAGAAGAAAATATCGAAAGTATGGACTCATTGCCATTTGGCTTTTGAGAGGACCTGCATGGAAAGGCGTTTGGGGTCTGGGAAATGAGTAGACAACAGAACATGACTTCAGGACTACTTAAAGAATCTTATTTGGAACCATGATGGGTTATACAATATTGATTGTGCCTAAGAACTGAAACTTAAGTTTCCTACTACCTGTCTGTTCTGTCTCAGTTTACTTGCCCTTTAAGGACCAAGGGTAGGCTTATAAATGCTTGTAGCTACGACCTATGTGCATAGTCGGACATTGAACGAACGCCGATGCGAAAATGAACGAAAACGTTATATTAATCATCAGTTGGGCGATAGTTCCAGGCTGTACTCTGATTCGTTGCGGAGTTTTGTTTCGTGGGGTTACGGAGCGGACCAAATGATATTACAACGTTATCTCGGGTCTCGGACGAAGAACGGACAAAATTCAGAAAAAAGAAATGGAATTCCAGCCCACTACCCATGACCATGATCGACCCCTAGCTGATCACCCACAGATTGTCGGGTGTTAAGTTGGCCCGCCTGTGCCATGATAGGCTGAACTCAACTCCATCGGACTCGTTTTTATCCGATCATGTCATGATAGCTTTCTTGGCAGAATGTCTTTCGACTATAGTGGAGCAAGTCATCTGTATATAAATGCCGAAAGACCAAGACAATATGGAATGCTCTGCACGAATCATCACACCATTTTATCAACATGAAGGTTCTCATCGTCCTTGCTCATCCCGAGCCCCGATCCTTCAATGGCTCTCTCTTCCAAGTCTCTGTCAATGAGCTTAAAGCTCAAGGCCATCAAGTCAAGACCTCAGACCTATACTCAATGAAATGGAAAGCCGAGGTTGATCACGCAGACTTTCCTGATCTAGCAACCAATGCCCGTCTCAAGGTTCCATACGCATCAAGGGATTCATACACAACAGGAAACCTTACTGAGGACGTCAAGACCGAACAAGAAAAGCTGCTCTGGGCCGACACTGTCCTACTTCACTTTCCCCTCTGGTGGTATACCATGCCCGCCATTCTGAAGGGTTGGATCGAAAGAGTGTTCTCTATGGGTTTCGCTTATGGAGTTGGAGAGTATAGCGACAAGCATTTTGGCGATAGATATGGCGAGGGGGTGTTTGCGGGAAAGCGAGCGATGCTTGTCGTTACTGCAGGAGGCAAAAACGAGCACTTCTCGACACGCGGAATTGCGGGACCCATTGACGACTTACTATTCCCTATCAATCATGGAGTGCTATACTATCCCGGGTTCCAGGTTCTTCCATCTCACGTCGTTTATCAGACCGACAGACTGGATCAAGCTGGCTTTGAGAAAGAGGCGGAGACGCTTCGTGAGAAGCTGAGGCAATTAGATACCATCGAGCCTATTGCTTATAGGCCGCAAAACGGAGGTGATTATGAGATACCCTCCTTGATTCTGAAGCCGGGGTTGGAGGGGAAGAACGCGAAGGGGTTTTCGATACATATTCGCGACAGTGGAGTAGCCAAGAACGAGTGATGGGAGGTATAGATTTACTCGGAACAAGACAGATACACGTAATAGACAGGAAGTCGAGTAACGGAAGGATAAATAGATGATATTGGAAGCTACTTATCGAACTAGGAATAGTCTTTATCTAGGGATAGAGCAAAACCTGTTGACCCCAAGCCATAGCCGTCTCTGCAACAGTAACCGCATTCTCCCACTCTTCCAAAGAGAAGCCCTTTTCTACAATCTCATGTCCAGCTTCCTTCCCCAGTTTGAGAACTCCCGTTTCGATCATCTTGACCAAAGATACCAATTCCTGGCGCGTGTACATGAACTGCGCTTTAATCGTGATGTTGCGAACCATAAGGCTAGCATAGTTGATCTTGATATCAAACATCATACCCAGAAAGACAACACGACCGTAGGATGCCAGTGAGTTGATGGAAATGTTGAGGTGCTGATGTGAAGCTGTTGCTGCAGGCGGAGAAACGTCGATGTAAGCATCAGCGCCTCCGGGCGCAAGTGCGCCAATAGCCTCGGCATCCTTCTTCGCGTCTCCAGTAAGCTCAACGGCGGTGACGCGATAGTAGCGAGACGTGAGAGGTTTCAGCTTAGATGCTGAGCGCGAAAGGGCAATAACGCGACAGCCAATCTGGGCAGCCAACTCGACGACCGCACCGGAAAAGTGACCTGTAGCCGGAGCAACAATAACAGTCTCGCCAGGTTGAAGATTGGCCGCTCTAATACCGCCGTATGCAACCGAGAGGCGCTGGATGTAGCTCAGGTCTCCATAAGAGTAACCCATCTCATTGATGAGAATCTTTTCATTCAGAAGGATGACATTCTCCATGGCAACAACAGCGATATCTCTCCAGAAGCCCTGCCAGAGGTTGAAGAGCTTCGAGTCAGCTTCATGACCACCGCCATCATGAATACCGAGTAGGACTCGGGTGTTGGGATCATCTCTTGCCGTGATGAAGTTGTTCATGTAGACAAGCTGACCAGGTTTGAGAGCGACAGCATCGGGCCCGACGGATACAACGCGACCAACACCACCGTCTCCGGGGTTATATGGGGGCTTGAAGGAAAGAGGGCTGTTTCCTTTGAAGCCTTCGCGTTGATGAGGGCGTACGGGAGTGCTGAGGACACGGACAATGACAGATCCAGGAGGGACAGTTTGTGGAAGTGGTGTCTTCTCGAGCTTCAGAGGCTCGTTGAAGGCGGAAAGGACAAGGGAGGTTGAGAACTCTGGAATAGCTTGGTCTCCCATTTTAACGATGTGTTGGTGATATATGGTTGAGTTGGAATGTGGAATGAGTCCTCGGCTAGATACAGAACAGTTGTTGAGGGAGGCAGGCACTCCTCTTATACCCATCCCAGATATCGATCAGCTTCCTCTTCGAGAAGTTGAAATCGAATGGAGATCTCATTGACAGGATTGTCTTTGGGAATATCGAGTGTTGGGAGTCTTGGCGCAGCGTCGGACCTAAAGTCGGACATGTCAATTACCCAAAGCGGTAACTGTTAGAACCGACAAGTCCGACACCCCACTATATCTCACCATTCACGCAAATAGCACAGCCCTAAACGCCGATGGCTGACTCTTCTGCGATTGATCTGCCGAATTCCTCGTAATCAGTCAACAGGTTCACCAAGCCCTAGGTCTCGTCAGTGGCGTATCTCTGCATACTGGTACGTGCACAAACCCAATACGATGTCGTGAGGGTGTTCCAGGAAAGGTTGTCGAATTCGTAGGGATCATCACCGTTTCTTGACCCATAAGTGCCAAAGCATTGTAGGAGGGCATTTTCCTGGTACGAATCGGGAACGGTTGGGTATATGGGACGCTCAATAGAAGTTGACGAATGGATGTCCGCCAGAATGACCTGAAGCAGGCGCGAGCTTTCAAGGGCGTATGAAGAGACACATGATCTCCTGGGCCACAGTTGTGCTGCCTTTTCGAGTGTGTGGACGATGTAGCCTTTTTGGCTTTCCCTGCAATTCTTCAGTTACGACAAAAGGTCTCCTTCTTGGGGTAGACTTACGGCAAATTGGGGCAACCGAAAAACTCAAGTGGCGCCATGATCATAGTTATGAAGAAATCATTTATGGGTAAGTTAGCCTTTACTTGTGGGTCGTCATAAAGTCTTCCCCCTCTCTGCATCTCCTGATCAACCTCTATGTATACTTCAATAGATCTTAATGCATTCTTGCGCGAAGCGTCGAGCGCAGTGTAGCAATATCTATTCTCAAGGCCCATGATATTGAGGAAAGGACGATATATCAGTGCGATTCCTGTGTTGTAGATGAGCTGAAATAAGACGCGTTGCAAAGCGGTGAAAGCAGTGTTTGTCATGCAGGTATCCTTGATGGAATACACGCGGAAACAGGGTGGAAGCGATCTGTACCATGTCTCAAGCTGAAATTTGAGGAAAAGAGCGTCCTTATAGTTGCAGGTCTTGAAACCAAGGGCGTGGCAAATGATACGTCTCAGAACTGGCAACAGTTGGGACATGTAGACGCAGGGGAGCGCAGCATAGGCCTCTGTCACTGGGCTAGAGAAGATAGCCTTCGATTCCGCATCAAACTCATCATCTGTTACGTTTGTTGGATGGCTGATAGAGTACATATATTCGTGTATCACTGGCGGCAGTCCATGCTCAAGAGAGAGTAAGACGTCGTAGTATTGGAGATAATACCAAACGCGCCGTCTCATTTCAACTTGGAAAGGCGTCAGAGCCTGTAAGAAGTCGTCTCCATCCACATGATAGTCCCGCTGTTGCGCGATACGAACAGTCAACGCATGAAGCTGGGAGAGATTGATGCTCCTATCCTCTTGGTGGAAACATCGTGCATGAAGATGCATAGCCAGGGCTTCAACTGAGAATTCGCTTGCTGTGTTGTACTGTCCGGATACTAGACATCGGGCTGACATGGAAATAAATGCCGAAGACTGGTGTTGGTGCTTCCTGTCGTCAGGTATAATGGTGCCAACTGCGAGGACTGAAAATAGGATGCTTGTCCACAAAAGGCTCGCAGACTCGGGGTTGTTCCAAAAGGCTTCGTACTGTCTGCGGAATTGGTGGACATGAATGAATGGTACAGCAATATGCCTTGCGTTGAGATATGTCGAGACCATCTTATCAGAATCCTGGCGGGATGGCAAAGCCGCCAGAACATCTTCTGAGGTTGCTTTGGCGAGAGATCCAAACACGATATCCGGAGCTTGGTCCACTTGCGGAGGCGTCACAACCCTGCAATCATTGCCACTGATGGCCTGCCGAATGCGATCCACACCCGCGGCTAGTTTATCGCAGGATGTGTCCTGGTTAGGCTGGCTGAGGAGACTCTGGAGAAGGCTCTGCATCTGCCTAAGCTCATTCTGGACTCGACTATCACCACGATTAGACAGCGAAGCAGGCGGCGGTCGCGGAGTTGGGTCTATGTGACATGAATCCTGGACGCCGCGCTTTAGACATGGGCCGCATGGTTGTTGTCTGTCACATTTCTGCTTGCGCGTGCGACACGTTGAGCAAGATACTGCGGGTCTGTTCCGCTTGATCCGTGGGGTTTGGGACACTCGGAACTTGGTGATATGACCTGCCAGACTCTGGTTTGTCATTTTCTGGGAGTCGATTGGATCGGGTTAGATAGTAACAAGGTTGCGGTAAGCCAAAGGGATCATGAAATGGTCAAAGTCGGTTTCTGGGGAGGGTTATCGCCTCGTCTGCCGTGGTTCATGAGACGGTGGGGTTTTAGTGGATCCCTGCGCTCTGGTTGGCTGCACTAATGCACTAATTGGCTTGGAGAAAACGGAGGTGACGCCCAACAAAACGTCGTAGGATCTCTATTTTGAGGATTGAAAAGACTTAGGTAAATTCAGTAAAGCTTAGTGGACGTTTAGATTATTTGATATTAAAATTCAGGTCAGAAATTATCTTGCCCCCTGAGGAATGCGGATCCATCGTGACTTATGTCCTAAGGAGCCTTGCAAGTAATACCCAAAACATCAGAGCTGATATTCTCACATAAAAACTGCCCAGCACCAGTTCCTGACTTGACAGTCCAGTTCGTAAACTCAACATCACAATTTTCCCCTTCAACAGGGCAGTATATATGGCCGGTAGTAGGAGCATACTTGGTACTAGTCTTTCCCGAGAAGTTCTTGACATAGATCTCAGTCACCTGTGCCGTACTGGGGTGCTGTTCGCAGTATGACTCATCTTCGTTGTAGCAAGCATCAAACTCGAAATCAGCACCACAGTTATCCACGATAACACCATCCCAAGTAACGTTGCGGACAACTGCTGTGCCGTGATCAGGACCGCCGGGGTAAATCTTGATACCAGCCGCTTTCGTAGCGCCTTTCATGGTGGCGTTCCTCACGTAGACGTTGGTGACTGTGTCGGTGTTTGTCTTGCCGAGAGAACCGACTGATAGACCGTGGGATCCCTGGCATGTAATGTCGGTGATAGTAACTTGATCACAGCCTGCTTTGAAAGCAACACAATCATCCTCGTTCTGGATAAATATGTTCGAAAGAGTCGTGTACTTGGAAGCTCCGATATCAAATCCGTCAGTATTTTTTGGCGGATAACTGGACTTGCTGATGGCAGTCAAATCCATGTTAAGGAACTTGACCTTCTCGCTGTTGGATCCGATATCCACAAAAACGTTCTGGGCGTTCTTCATAAGAAAGCCATTGACCTCGACATCAGTAGACCCCTCCACAGCGAACATGACAGGCCTCTTCAAATCGCCCACAGATCCAAACCGATCCCACGCTGCTTGACCATTTCCATCAATCTGTCCAGTGCCGGCAGGACTATGAAATTTCAGGCCATTAATTCCACGAATGTCGATCTGAGTACGAGAGTTGTTCCAAAATGTGTAATCGTCCGAGAGTTTGAGTCGGCCGTCGAGCTGAACTTCGCAGTTTGTACAACCGGCGAAACTGAGTTTGCTTCTAATCATATAGGTAGTATCTTTGGGAAACACAATGACTCCGCCATTTCCGCATTGCTTCAGCGCTGCGACGATGGCTGGGACATCGTCTGTTGAAGCTGAGCCGGCTGATTTCGGAGTACAAGTCGCGCGCTTGTGATGCGTAAGAGAATGGTCGTGTGAGGTTGGAGTGCCTGCGACTCCTTGGGTAACCAGTGAAAGGAGAGGAGCGAAGAAGAGTGATTGCAGGAGCATTTTTACAGTTGTCAGACGCTGCGATCTATGATTCTGGAAATGTTTCGTCTTATGCGACGCCGATCATTAAATAGAGCTTTACATCAAGACTCCTTGATAAGTAGTTCGTTGGTGAATTGAACAATACACCTAGTGACTTCACCTTCCCCAAGTCATGAGTCTAGTTGAACCCCTTAATTTGTCTACCTACTGACGATCTGAGTTCGTATCACCAGCTCAAACTTAGCTGTAGAAGCGTTTCAATGAAAATTTCCACCAATCAATCCCTCCGTCGGTTTGAAAATACGACCCCTCGTTTGTTAAACCAAACACATTGAATCAAAATGGACTCTAGCGTCTCTGGAAATTGGGGAGGGTTGTAGATTCGTCCAGTTTGAGTGGGTAAATAGGGTGACCCTTGTCTGAGCCCGAGTAAATGTCCGACTTGCAAACGAATTCGCGCGAAGTCCCCGCGTCCTACCCTACTTCTGAAGTTTCAATCACAAGCAATCAAACGAGTAATAGTGCGTAGTGCATTGTTTCTGGGGTACAATTGTCAAGAGTCAGGATCATCATCCTTGTTAGTTCAGCACATGCACGTCTTTAGCCTAATACCCCAAAGTCAACTCCGAGCTGCCCCCAATCTTGACCTCAGATCAGACCACGGGTTTCTTGTTTCGATCTCTTGCTCGGCGAATTTGGAATGGTTTCTAAACTCAGATACTGCTTATTCGATAACTTACGGAGAAACAAGAAGCTGGAAGGACTTTCACATGATGTCAGTACTCCCATGTAACTATTTAACGGCAGAAAGTTGCCGAATGTTTGTCTCATGATCTAATTAGTTGCATTTTCAATGTATTATTTCAGCCTGATATCTAACTATGATTTCCCATGAATAAGCTTATGGGTAACCCTAGCTCAGTCAACTGGCAATCGACTTCATCTGAAAGGACGTTAACTGCCTGTCTTTCTATCTCCATTCCCGGACCATATCATCATTCAGTCATACAGAATCTCTACTCTCACCATCAACATGCCGTTCCCCAAAGAGCCTTTTCCGCTTCATCCAATTGGCCCTTTTGCTCGTTCAAGGTCTATCTTCCTGTGAAGCAGCCAGTCTTCCAACTCGAGCGGACAATAGTCGCACTGTTGCCCCTGCGAACTGTATCGTGGTAAAATCCAGTGGTGAGTTCACCAGCCTGCAAGCTGCCGTCAACTCTATCGGTTCATCGACGACGCCTACTTGTATCTTCCTCAACCCGGGAACGTACAATGAGCGAGTCGAGATCAAGGTCAAAGCACCATTGACGCTATATGGGTCAACGACCGAGTAAGACAACAGCCATCCAGAGATATCGAATGCACTAATGCAGTGTCTTAGTACTGGAAGCTATAAGAAGAACACAGTAGTTATCCAGAATACCCTTGGGTCTCAGGATGCGGGCTCTTTAGATGCAAGCTCAACCGTTAATCTTAGGTCCAACGATTTCGCCGCGTACAACATTGAATTCGTAAACGGGTATACAGCTGGACAGGTAATATGATCCAATCCAGGGAGTAGGAGGCGCGACATGCTAAGCATACGATAGGTCGTTGCCTTGACGGCAAACGGAAACAAAACCGGATTTTATGGCTGTTCCTTCAAGTCGTACCAGGATACTCTATACGTCAAGGCTAGTTGGATGTACTTCTCCAATTGTTATATCGAGGGTAAGCATTCGTTCCTGGTCATTGAGGGCGACATTTCTGAGCGACAACTGTAGGCGCGGTTGATTACATCTTTGGTAACGGACATGCATGGATAGGTGAATGTAATGATGCCAATATCCATCCAACTAACGTTTCTAACCTCTCTGAGCTACTATTACCTCTAATGGACCGGGCTACATCACTACATCATCTCGGACCGAGTCAACCGACACATCACGTTACATCATCGATCACAGCACAGTAGGTGTCCCATTGCATTGCACTTATGCCGTTGACCTAATAAAATGCAGATAACATCTACCGGCACCCGAGATCTGACCAACAAAGTATACCTGGGTCGTCCTTGGAGAGTTCACGCACGAGTGATGTACCAGTACAGCACGTTGACAAACCTCGTGAGACCAGAGGGCTACTCACCCATGGCCGAAGGCGCAACACCGTGAGTTCACAAGAGGATCTCAAAGGGGACCAAAGGCTAACTTCATTAGTGTATTCCAAGAGTTTGGAAACACCAGTGCTGGTGCCGATACTTCGCAAAGAAAGTACTTCACCCCATCGACTAAAGCTCTTACGAAGCAAGATCTTTGGGGAGCTGACTTCAAGTGGTATGATACGAGCTACTAGTGTTTGAGGTCTACATATATATGAGATGTAAGGAACAGAACTACCCAAGAAAGCCATCTTGGCTTGCTATCAATAAACTACTCGCCTGGAGTCGAAGCCTCGACACTGGTGTTCCATCATTGTCATATCTAACGGCATTCCATCAGCTGTTTTGACTCCACCCATACCATCAACCAAGGCTCCTCCCCAGGTCTCTTACTGCTGAGATGAAGATATGTATCCTCTTCCAGCTTCCAGGTAAGATCGCCTGGAGAGACCTCCTTGACAACCACGACATCTGGCTCTTCTTCTTCAGCCACTGGCTTAGTGTTCAGAGCACGTAACTCTTTGAACTCTTTCATAGCAAGCTCATTAGCCACTTGAATCCCCTTGGATGCTGTGGCGATGCTGAAACCGAAATTAGCCTCTGTACCCTTCTGTTTCACAATGATAACATAGATGTTCTTCCCACTGCCGTCGATGGCGGAATGGTTGACCTTGTCAACAGCTTCCAACAAATCAGTGGGGAACATGCCACTGGAGCCCTCATCTTCATCGCGGTTCTCTGTCCTGAGCTTCGATAGATCGATATACTCAGACAGGTCATCCTCCTTGACTGCAGGCTCACTCGGCAGCGCTACCAGAAAGTCAGATATCCCAGACATGCGGTAAAAGTAAGGGCGACGAATGCGTCAAACATGTGATCAAGGTTGATCTTACCTTCTTGGATCGTTTCTTCGTTCATATCCACGTCACTCGACTTTTCATCAGTCGCCGAACCTGAGACGTCCGCCAAGTTGTTCTCTGCTGGATGCTTGTCGTTGAGTCGTTCTTCAGTCGACTCTTCATTGACGGTGGCCTGTGGTTGTGGCTCGAATTCCAGTTGCAGTAGTTTGCTGGGCTGTTCATTTTGGGTTTTTGCAGATCTTCTCTCGGACAAATGCCAAATTTGCTCGGAGTTGAGAAACGGTACAATGTACTTGTTCACAAATGACTTCGCGACCCCCAGTGCTACTGCATCGTTGACGGCGTTTTGCATCCTCACGATGTACTCCTCTCTGATAGAGCCATCGGTAACGTAGTCCTCGCTAACATACACCAAGGCTTTGACTTGCTCAGTACGTGCATGGCGTCCTGAACGCTCCTCACCGTCCATGTAGGACATAGGATCAATGTGAGGTGGTGCATTAAATCGCACTTTGCGGTTGGCGTTGTTGGAAAAATGAGTCCCACCACCGCTTATTGAGTCCCGGCGCTGCTCAAGTAGATGGGATAATCGACCAGTCTTGAAATTTGCGTATTCCTGATGAGGTTCGAAAGTAACCCTCATCAGATACTTCTGGTAGAAGCCCTTTGACACGCCTTCGGAGCGATCCAGGGTCCTTTCATCTTTGGGACCGATCATGTAGAGAAGGCCCTCGACGGAGTGATCGCTTCCAGATTCAACGACGTTGGCCACTCCGCGCTCATTGATCTGCCAGCGGTAAGACTCAAGAGTGGCCTTTCCTTTGAAAACGCTTCCGGGACAGCGATGGGCCATTTGCGCGAGGTGCAAGTTGCTCCCGTAGGCGAAGTACAGAGTGCTGGCTGCTCTGATCATCCTTGACCCGGGCGCGTCAACTGTGGTAGACTGCTCATAAGTTGGACCTGACGGATTGAAGGCATACATGACTTTAGTTGTAGATAAAAAAAATGTTTTTTTCTGGAGATGAAGGGTCAGAAGATGAGAGAAGAGGAAGAGTCTGGGAATTGGGATGGCGGGGCAGACCGGTCGCATGAACTCACAGCCTGATAAGGGAGAAAGAGCCTCAATCAGGCTGCCCTACGGCCAGTGTATAATTCTGACTGTGGACATCACACTCACCAATATGCATCTTGCCTAAATCGTCACCACCCACACCGTTTCAATCGTTCAATGGTACCCTTGCGGCTCCAACAATGTAAAATCCATTTCAAAGTTCCTCTAGGACATAACAAGATACTTGCACTTTATGCGCGTCCGGGCCAGCGGCTGATTAATGATGACTGCATGATCGGTTTGATGGTGACGACCAATCAAGCTTGATGAACTGGCATTTTGTGTTACCCTGCCTGTTTGTCTGACTCCCATGTGAAATTGCACTTTGTGCCATTTCTATTCTCGATGTATCATGATGGAAAAAGGAACTCCGGACCGCCACCCCAGGCCACCATCATTACGATGGATGTAGACACTGTAAGCATCCGGGAGGATGACTACAGTCAAGGTATCAGGCCTAGGAGAAGGCGGCTGAGTCTTCCTGGGTGGTGAAATGTCAAATATCTAGCCATGAAGCGGACGACGATGCCAGCTAGCGCATAGCATTTTCTGATAGTCTCCAAATTACTACTTTTCATCCCATCTAGTCATGGCTGATTATCATTTCGGTATCGAGATTGAAGTCATTGTCGAACCTCACAAGGTTCGGACACCACTTAGCACCAAGCATGCTTTGTACTATAGCAAACTGGCTGCATCTCTCCGAAAGCGAGGTCTCAAGGCCAAGGCCGACGATCTGCAACAAGGCTATACCAAAAGACCGGAACACTACGACAAATGGTGGATAACTAAGGACGGGTCTCTTGGGTCCCATACCGACAAGAGTAAGGAGACCTATCAATCTGAATCAGAGTCCATGTTGACAAGTTATAGTTCCAATGGAGGCTGTCTCCCCGGTCCTCAGCTTGAGGGCAAACTGGGAACATATCTGGGAGCATGAAATCGATGTATTCTGGACCGCAATGCGTGTTGTTTTCCATATGCCCGATCGATCACTTCTTTGTGGAAGTCACATCCACGTATCCAAGGGTCTCAATCAGACCTTCTCTCTTCCGCAAGTCAAGAAGATCGCATTCGGCGTCGTCTATTATGAGGGCCTCATTCTGAAGCTTCTCATGCGAGAACGAGCCAACAACCGATACTGCAAGCAGAATACTCTGAACTCGACGCAGCTCATGCGCTGCAACGGCAATTATAACGCCATAGCGGAGCTCATCAAGAGTGCAAAGAGCACCACGGCCTTGAAGAACATTATGCAAAATGATAGGTACGTTCTGTGGAATTTCGACAACATCGTCCCCGGAAGCTCTGGAACCATTGAGTTTAGAGGCGGGAGGTGCCTGAGGGGAGAGGTCAGAACTAAGCGATGGATTGCTTTCACCATTGCCTTGATCCAAGCTCTACTTAACATGGTACGTCGTATAAAATATTCGCAAACGCTTTTCACTACTGACTTCTCACAGAATAACATCGCGAACCCCAATATTTCCACTCTAGAGTCATGGACACCGGAGGGTCTGTACAATGTGATCAAGAAAGCCGCCAGTCAGCTCTCCTTGAGAAATTCTTTGCCAGAAGACTGGAAGGTCTTGAACGAATCGCAGAGGTGAGACAGGGTTGTAGATGCATATTTTGATTTTATTTTGAGATAGTTTTTAATCAATTGGCTCTTGACTTCAAGCGATTTTGTAAACCCCCGTGACCCAAGCATTCGGCAAGTATGGAAAGGCAGTTGGGCTTCGTAAGCTTGCTCCAGAAAGCGATAAAACTCCAGAATAATCGACCTGTGCTGTTTATCCCATATTGTTGATCGGCTAATGAACAGATCACCTCTGCAAGACACTCAAGAAGGGGTTTGACCAAGGGCAGCCTTATCATGCAGGCTCCACCGCTTTGAGCTACCACGGTTTCGGATAACTGCTTGTATAGTTGTAGTAATACGCGGTTTGGCTCACCCAATCTGGGCAAGTACTTCCAGCTTTCAAGCTGGGAACCAGGCATGGCTGCACGTTTAGCAGCCATCATTGACCAATTGTGGAAGGTGTTTCAGACAGATCAGGCTCAGGAGGCCCGACTCACCGTGACTCATAGGTAAGGAATACAATACCTATACCTTATTTCTTTGCTTTAATGGATTCCATCTTGAAATGTCAGCCCCATGCCCAATAAAGAACCTAGTTGGGGCCGTTGCATATTGAGTTCAAGACAATTATTTCAACTGTGACTTAACCATCAAGCAGCCGCACTGCGCATCCTGAGACCTGGCTTGCTTACGGCTGACCAGCTTGTTGTGGTTCACAACGATGGGACCAGCGAGGTTGAAAACAATGTATTATTTGAATATGCATGAGTACTAAATCAAAAGTTCCGGTGGTCTGAAGTGAATATGGTGGTTGGTCTGACATGAGACAGCCCCATCACCACCCCCACGTCCAGGAGGTTGATTGCGAAAAAGGTCTCGAAACCCTCTGTGAAGTGTGTACGCTTCGTCCCAAGGTTGAGCCTTGGCGCTGAAATGCACTTCCCCATGTCCTGCGCTGTGGAGATGAGCTCCGCCGCCCTCTTCGATGAGGCTCTTCGGGATCTGAACTGGCTCTGCGATGGCCACTTTGACGCGTCTGCCTTCTTGTTTGACCTTCCCTTGGGTACCTCCTTGAGGCTGACCTCAGTGGAATGGACGGCCGTACCGTGTTCTCGAAGAAGTCACTAGGGATACCCAAAGTGACAGCATCCCTTATGCCACAGTTCATGCGGTCAATGTATTCATCCCGTGCCGTCCCCCACTGAGAGTGGCGACTACTAAGATAAACCAGCACGTTGCTTCTGATTCTGCCTTGCTGTTCGGGTTCATGGGATCGTGATCCTGACCGCACTGCGTTGACAGCCTTATCTAGGCCACCATCTTGGACAAGGTATCGCGTCGGAAGCTGGAGGTCTTCAATAACTTCATGTAGCACGACGCTGTGATATGACTTGGTGTAAGCGCCGGAATGAACGCCTTCGTTCCTGTCGAGACGAGCTTCATCGTCGACGCTTACTTGGTAGACCAAGCCGTGCACATTGTAGCCGCTGCAAGGAATCACATTTGCGAAGCCTCGACTGTTGATCTGCCATCGATGATCCATCAGAACCGCCCTGCCAACGTAGTAACTTTCGGGGCAGCGGCTAGCCATTTGCTGCAGCCAAAGGTTACTGCCATAGGCGAAGTAGAGCTGCGCTGGTAGGTCCGGCATGGCGCGAATCTGCATGCACGCAACACAGCACCCTGGTAAAGTCGCTCTCGGGGCTGATACCCAATGATTGAAAGAATGAGGCTCTGGGATTCTATGCGAGTTGGAGTGGAGGATTTCCGTTGGAACCTGACAATTGACTGTCAATAGTTTGCATGCGTTAGGCTGCGACGAGCGAGACAATTTATGATGGCTTTTCTAAATGAGCTGATTAATTTCCCTGGTCACACTCGCTGTCATACAACCTTAGGTGATGGTTGCGATACTCGCGTCTCGATGTTTGTAATTCTTATCTGCGCGTCCAGTAGTCAAAGCCACGTCCAAGACTGCATAAAGTTCCAAATTCGGAGCGAGAGGGTGCTCAGCTGCTACATAAATAAAACGACGCTTTTTATCAGATCAGTCCCTCGTTATGCGGGCGTTTTCAATCATAAATGTGTGGTAATACAAGGCTCAAACAAACTGGGATGATGGATGGGTGATGCAACCCTCTTAGACAGTGCGAGCCTGATTGTGTACTTGAATAGATACACAACAACCCATAAGCTGACTTGCGACTGCAGAGCCTGATTCATTTTGATTGCCTCGTCCAATTTCTGATGTTGCGACTCATATCTTGACTATGAATATGGCTTCCCCAATTGCTTGTGATGGGCGACTCAGTCATTTTCCACTTGCTTCACGTGAGCCACCATGTCGTCGTTTGGTTCATACAAATTTGGGGTCGAATTGGAGCTCATTGCTGAGCCCAAACGAGTAAGACACCCTCTGTTGCGTGCGGTCTACTATGAAGAGCTGGCAACATCATTGAGATATGATGGCGCAGAAGCAGAAGCAGACAAGCTCAACCAGCGATACCGAAAACGTCCAGAACACTACAATAAGTGGTGGATTACGAAGGATGGATCGTTGGGAGACCCCGAGCATCCATGCAGTAAGTGTCCCTCATCTTTGTTGTAGTTGCCTACTAATGTTTTGACTTGCTCATAGTTCCGCTTGAGGCAGTATCGCCTATATTTTCCACTGATTACGCATGGGAGAACGAGGTGAACACTTTCTGGAACTCATGGGACCGTGTATTCCACATGCCAGAGTCATCCATCGCGTGCGGAAGCCATGTTCATGTGTCACCATCACCAGAGATGGAATTTGACCTGAACCAGCTTCGCAATATTGCATTTGGCATCGTCTACTATGAGCCTCTGGTCATTCGCCTGCTTCCATATCATCGACAGAACAACAAATACTGCAGACCTAACACGCTACGGTCTGGGCCATTATACGACCTTATGTCGAGCTTTCACGAAGAAGCAGCACTCAGAGAACTATGGGATGCCCTCGACGATGACGTTGACGAAGAAGACATCAGAGACCTCATGCAGTCTGGCCCAGAGCCGAAGCAGGAGAGATATGTTCTCTGGAACTTCGACAATGTCTTTGGGGGAGGCTCCGGTAGCATCGAATTTCGAGGAGGTCCAGGTTTGAGAGGCCCTGTCAAGACGAAGAGGTGGATCTCATTTGTTGTTGCTTTCATCCACATGTGCACAAATCTGGTAAGCTTCTCACCCGACCCTTTGTTTCTCCAGGCATTGACTTACTTCACAGGATGTCGCATCATGGAGCTACTTCACAAGACCTAGTATGGACAGATTCTGGAGAGACTTGCGTAGGTCTGCGCAGGCTGTCAGTGTTAAGGAGAATCTTCCATCGGACTGGAGAGTCATGGCAGGGCTGGTCAGGTCAGTATCCCCATTCCATTCCACGACTTGTGACTGACCATTTGCAGCGGCAGTTCCTATGAAGAGTCTGTTGTTGATGACTTCAGCGATTCGGGCTATGGTGATGACTCATCTATCATGGGAAAGTCGGACTCCGAATATTCCGACTCTGAGTACAGTGATGGAGAATATGAAGCTCTGCAGCAGGAGTTAATCCGGGAGAGAGAACATCGGTGCACAATTCTTTAGGTGGCAGGGCGATATCATAGTGGCGTTTTACGATTGGCAATAAATAATGCTGACTGCATATTTGCGGCTGAGAGGAGTACCAATGAGGATGAATCGGATTGATCGCGGTAGAATGCTGTTGGTGAGGTGAGAGACATGCATGTTCCAGGCTTGCCTTAGCCAATGCAATCAGTCTTGGCAATCAGGTTCTAGATAAGGATTTGATTGATAATCGTTCAGACAAAATCTACCCTTCTGCAGGCTGTGTCCTCGTGCGACAGATTAATGAAACTGGGAGCCTTGAAACTCGCGCTTCATCATTGCCCTCGGGACGTATCGACTACTGCCTTCTCTATCTGTCCAAGTGACTCGTAGTCGGTTCTCACCTAGAATAAAAAAGACTCGGTGATCCGAAAATAGCGATGCATGGATGGGGTCCAGAAGCCGAGCTAGCCCAGCCGACAGCTTCAGCCTCAACGTGCATGCATATTTGGCCCCCAGAACCTCTTCCGATGGGTGCTGATGATGGGGGCGAGACACATCTTGAATGCTTCCCAAACCTCTGCGCGTGCAACAGACTCTGGTCTTACCAAGAGTTAGAATTGACCTATATCTCACGCCAGTTACTTGTTTGGTAGATCGAAAACATATGGACATGCATATGTTTGGCAACCATCTCCATTGAGAATAGGTTGGCTATGGCTGACGAGACTTGCCTACCTAGCTTTATGACGTTTAAAGATGTGGGGAGTTATTGTCGACATCTTGAAATTCTGTGAGTGTGCCTCAGCCGCTTGCCAGCCAGAGGAATGATCCCTCACCGGCACCAAGCTGCTTCATGCAAGTGTCCCGTCTGGTGCTGTGGCTTGCTCACATCACAACAGCCGTATCACCCTGCAGGCGGTCGAGCTCTTGAGGGGCAAAATGAGGCTCCCAGTTCAGTCATTTCTGTAAAGCTGATTGTTTCCATTTTAATGCTCCCACTCCTCCATTGTGTCGCCTCGCTGCGTTGATGTTTTGTCCAGGATCCATCTTCTGAAACAGTGCTATTGTTTAACATGGAAATGACCATGCTGTCGTGGTTGGTGTTACTGGCATTGGTTCGAGCCAGCTACAGTTCCGCTCTGTATGCCTTCTTCACCGACCTCACCATACAGGTTGGCGCGCAAGACCCTACTACGGGGAAGCTTCTCTACAGTACCTGCAATAGCCAAGATATCCCAATCTTCCCACACCAAAAGCCGAATATCCTAGATACAAGAGAAACACCGCGCAATGGCACTGCGCTTACAGCCGTAGGCTGGGGGGACGTGAACTTTATCACTGTACGCAGTACCTCTCCAAACTGATCGTGGTATAAAGCTCACAGCATATCCAGGCGCAAGTCTTCTGGCAGACCGAAGATAATACGATCGTGCAGGGCAAGTACATCTGTAACATGACGACGGGAAAGCTTGTGCGCGACCGCGAGTTCCAGATCTCGGCGGCTGCGGGTGTCGACTCCATCCACAACGAAACGGGCCTCTCAATCGTCAACCTCGGAGAGAAAGATGGATATCGTCTGTTCTACCATGACGAAGACAGGAAAGTCAACATGTTGTGGTATACCGATGATGATGGATGGAATGATGGAGGCGCCATCTCTCAGGATACTGCGGGAGGCATGGCGTTGGGGTCAACGATATATGACTTGAAGAACATCACTGTGCCTTTCCCGAAAGACTCTGAGAATGTCGAGCTTTCACGCCTGGACAAGTCTGGGGTCTGGACGCTAGGTATGTCATCGCGCTGGTAGTACTGGATGAAGCAATGGCTGACAAGTAGCAGACGCGTTTCCGAACACGTTCCTCGGCCCCTACACAAACAACACACTGCCCTCGGATATGTTCTGGAGCTTGGAAGACGAAGCCGACTTCTCTCTTCCCGGCTGGAATGCTTCCCTCGAAGCTATCGGCGCAGCAGTGGACCGATCGCGAACACGGAGTGTCTTTTATATCGGCGACGATAAGAAGATACATGAAGTCAAAACGACAAAGAATGGTTGGCAGCTTGGCTCAAACCAAACAGAGCGCGCCTGGCCTGTCGCCGATAACGCGAGTTCCGGACTAGCCGTGGTCTCTCAACAGAGCGAGGGCAAAGCTTGGCTATACTACTGGGCCAACGAGACGATTGTACAGGCCTTCAAGGACTACGACGGTGACTGGGTAGATGCAGAAGCGTTACCCCAAAAGCTTCCGACAAATGGGACAGATGACAAGAAGCCCAAAGACAGACCAGCACAAGAGGATGAGCCCGAGCCAGAGGGTTCTAAAGGCCTGAGCTCGGGAGCCAAAGCTGGTATCGGTGCTGGAGTCGGCATTGGAGTCGGCGCGCTGCTGATCGGTGTTCTTGTTTGGCTGTGGGTGAAGAGACGCAGAGAACGCGCACACCAGGAGAAGGTCTCGGGTATAGTGGAAGTAGGAGGAAGCCCTCTAGAGCCACGTCTATCGGTGTTCAAGGAGGACTTGCCCAGAGAAAATGAGCATGTAGAACCATCAGAGATGGCCGGTCAAGGACGACCAGCTGAGCTGAGCCACCACGATTCGGCGGTTTATGAGATGCCAGAGCATCATGCAAGGGGATAGCGGGCGGGCATCGGATTGAATGAGCGAGGCGCGATAAGATTGTCAATTTGAACATTAGCATAAATAGCAGTTAATATTCCCCGTCTACATTATTGCAAACGAATGAGCGCAGACTGGAAGTTTGATCTCGGAGTGACTTTGTCAACCCCGACTTCCCGGCAATCGTGCCGTGCTGGAAGTCGGTAAGTACGGGGGTTCCAGCAGTGCCTTCTAGTGGTGCAGTAGACTGTGAAATAGCCTATCAGCCCTACCAAGTCTTGTTCGCTGCCCCCGACACCCCGGTCAAATGAGCCACTTGATTGATTGAGCACACTGCGTCTGGACCGGACTGGACCAGTCGGGCCTCAAAGTTCTGGACTGATCTCCCCAATAGCTTATAAGGTGATTATTGGAGGCTGTGTCATTCTCACTCGAGAAGAGAAGAGAGGGAATTGGCGGCGGACAGTTCCTGAGCTGGAGCTGAAGTCGCTCAACCCAGTTAGTTACCACTGTCGCTCATCACATTCCCGAACGCCCGATACCAACACCAAACGTTTATCTTATCTGGAAAGACATCAATGAAATAACGCCAAGGGTAAGGAGACGTACCGACAACGGTAGGTCCGAGCAAAGGGGCGAGGGGGCATTCACCGCCAGCCACTTTTGCATCTCAGCCAGCCACTGGGCCGTATTTTGACCAGGATAATTTGAAGCTATCGATTTCCCAGGGAGCGGCCCGTACCATTCACCAAATCATAACTAGAACGGGGCAAGTCCGCTGACGGGCCCGACCAATCGATCCATGGGTGATCAATTTTGGAACAGGTAATGTGAAGAGAGAATGGTGAGCGAAAGCCACAGCTGACCCTCGAAACGCTATTGAATGCTGAGGCTGCCTGGTTCCTAATTTTGTCTCAGCTTGTGAGTCTATTGATCGGGTCGCTATCCAAAAAGGCTGAAGCTCAGGGCACAAGACACGGGTTGTATCTATAGTTTGAATAATCTGAAGCTAATATGGAAAGATGGAAAAGAAACGAATACATAATTGGAATGGTGGGTCGGAATGGGAAAAGCGCCATCGTATGAAGCTACAATATAAAGATACAAAGCCCGGCGCCTGGTCTTCAACTAGTTAAGTCTTTAGAACTCCGTCTCATACCCTCAACCGTCACCATGATCTTCAAGCCCTTTCTCCTCTCATCACTTTTAGCCACTGGCCTCGCTTTATACATACCTCAAGAGGAAATCACAAGCAAAGAATGCGATTGCTCGGGAAAGAATGTTCGTAAGAACGACAACCTCAGAGACATTTATATCTGCGGTGATGAACGTCTGGGGCCAACAGACCTGCCCACGAAGCTTCCCCTCAGCACATATATCAGCGGTTATAATCGTTTCGGGGGCTTGACTCCTAATGAATTCCTTGAGAAGTGGTGGGATAACACGACCAGACCCGATGGTAAAAAGCCAATTGGCTGGAAGTATCCGTTAAAGAATGGGTTTGAGCTGGATGATGACGAACGCCCTATCAAGGCAAACGTGAATCTCACGCCGGGAACGCTGGTGGACAGATTTGGAGACCCAACAGGTAATTCATACAAGACGGCCTATTCTGGGATTGGTTACTGACATGTTACTGCAGGACGTTATATCTCCCCTGCTACAGCTCCCTTCTCACAAAGAGCTCTCCACCCTGGGAATCTGATTACTGGGCCAAACCAAGAATTTCCCAACAACTATCACGTATACAACGTGACTAAATCATTCACTGTTCAGGCAGGACCTATCAGACCGTGGTTTGGGCAGCCGGGTTATGGCGTGCAGTTCTTTCTTGGTGTTGGTATCACGGTGAACGACTACTTGGACAACGGGAGCTTAGTTCAACTCAATACATCAGCCTTGATTAGAGAGTCAAGGCAGTGTGCACTGAAAGGGGGGAATACGGAAGAGCTATAGACGACTGGGTGGAAATATCAGCATTGAAAAGCAACGTGGAATAGCTGGAAATGTAAGAAGCTAAGATTCCACAGTTCCTGTTGCTTGTTTCATATTCCTAATGTTCGACATCATGATACACATTATAGCGTTACATACTAGCAAATAACTGAGGTTAGTTATCAGTAGCCATATGTCTGCTTAAAGAGTGTGAATTGATGACAGTTTATGAAAGGAGGTACCATAAACATCTAGAGCCTTCAAAGCCCATTCCCTAGCAATCACTTTGCCTTATCCCGCCGTTTTCTATCACCTTAAGTTCATGATTGTGCCTACAGCGGCTCAGGACTAGTGTACTCCCAGTGCTCTGTCAGATCGAGAGCCAGGTGGTACAGTCTTCCAATCGAAGATTCATCAGAGGCAAGGGCTTCATCATCGGTCTGTCGCCTCTTATCACATTTATCGCAGTAAATATCACTCATTGAGGTGACAGTGCCGCAAATCTTTCCCGATATATTTTTGTTGCATTTCCACTTCTTGTGGTCTTTTCGTACTGTCGTTGTCGTAGCGGCCATTATGGAATTCTCTGGTTTATAGGATCTATATACCCTGCTTTGTATAAATTTATTGGCGTGAGTTCCTGATGAATGCTTTGTGTTGGAGAGTGAAGGTTTCAGCAGGTTTGTTTCGTGGAAGCAAGGCCGGTATTTATACCTACCCTTCATTTATGGCTATTCACTTCAAGGAGTAACGTTGAGAAAGGCTACAAGCCCACTGATGAGACGACATTGGCTTGTGTGACGAATATCCTCCGATCCTTGATTCACCCTAAACTACTTGCTGAAGCACAGCATCGATGCTTACCGTGATTGAATGGCCTCTGACTTCCGTGATGCGTAGCCATATGGGAGATCCTAGGCTACTCGGGAACTCTATATCAGTTCGCTGACCGACGGCCATGTTTACTCCAATTCCCAGCACAGATCCTAATGACAAGCTTCCCTCATTAACGACCATCAACTTCCAAATTCTGCTATTATATCACATTCATCATGACATTCGGACGAATGACGACAAAAGTGAGCAGCCATCATGTTCAGTGGCAGTGCAAGAATCGGTCAAAGAAATGCGGTGAAATAAACGACATGGCACTCAAGCAATGTCAAGAGTGCAACAAGACACGGCAAGGCGGCGATGCGGCCCTGCCCGCAGAGCCACAAGACCCTCTCTCTGGCGAAATAAACGAAATTGGATATTTGGCTCATGTCGATGAGAAAGGCGTAGAGCACTGGTGCTACGTAAACCCAAACGCACAAAAGCAATCGGAGATTAACTAATCGCTGAGACACATGTGCAAAGGAGAAAGGCAACGGATATAGCTCCTGGCTCATTACTTCAATGTGGACTATGCTAAGTACACTATACAACTCCTCTATCATTAAATTCTAGTCGAGGTGCTTCACATCAGCCTTCTCAATCACTTGCTTCGTTTCCAGCTCATCTGAATAAAGTCCTTCTGGTGCATCGCCAAAGATGACCGAAATCTCCTCCAGTGTACGTCCACGTGTCTCGGGATAGAAGAAGAAAATAACGAAGCCGTAAGAGACGAGAAGAGCCACATAAACGATGTAGTACTTCCAGGTAATGGCCGACAAGGCAATCGGGTTGACAAAGACATTGAAAATGAGGGCCAGGATCATAATCATCCAGGCTGCAGAGATTCCGCGGCCACGTAGCTGGAAGGGCCATAGCTCGAGAGGGTAGGCAACCTGAAGAGGAGTTCTATTAACGGCAATGTTAGTGATGTGATTCAGAGTATACATGGGTGAAATAGGGTTGACAAACATAGCAATAGCATAACCAGCATTGAATAAGAACACAAATGGAATCATTGTGACTCCAACTGATCGTGATCCAGTTTGCGCAAAGCTTCCTGACATAGCAGTAATTAGGATAAAGCTGACAAGCATGACCGCGCAAGAGATCATGAGAAGAACTCGTCGCCCCAGTCTCTCCACGCACGAAGCACCAGCAACTGCAGCCAACCAACTCCAGATCTGGAGACATCCCATGATCAGAGTCTGGTCAGTGACACTGGTGATGCCGACGGTAGCAAGCACTGTGGAGAGGTAGTAGCTGACGACTCCGTTACCGACCCACTGACTGTAGATGGCCAATGATGCAGTGATGAAGAGTCGGCGGCGATGGGCGGGAGTGGACACTAGCGATGCCCAGGAGCTTGACTTCTCGGCTTGTTTCTCGGACTCGATGGCGGTCGTAATTTCGTGAAGTTCGAAGTCGACAAGAGGATGGTTCGCATCACCGCCCTGCAAAATAGTACTTAGTTGATTGTTCAATAGCCGTCTAACGTGCTAATTTGACTTACCGCGTGCATCTTTCCGAGGGTCTCGCGCGCTGCGTCCTCTCGTCCCACGGATACCAGCCACCTAGGACTCTCAGGCACCATGATCAGAGCAGGAAGTGCAACAAGAGGCAGAGCGATCTGGAGAATAGTCGGTGTTCTCCAGGCCCAATCAGTGTAGTTCCTTGTGCCATAGCACGTCCAAGCTGCAATGATACCACCGATGAAATAATTAGTGTTGGTCAAAGCAGTAATGACACTTCGGTGGCTGGGGTACGCGATCTCCGTAATGAGAAGAGGGATTGAGGTCGCGAACATGGCAGTCGGGATACCGAGGATAAAACGGCCTGCAATCCACTCTGCCTCAGTCTTAGCACCTGTCTGAAGGCCAGTACCAAGTGCAAGTGGAATAAAGCCCAGGAAGGCTGGAAGACGACGACCGTATTTGTTTGCGAGCCATGAGCTAGGAGGGCACGCTACAAAGAATCCGATGAAGTAGATGGCGTTGATGAAGCCGGACCATTCGCCAGAAGGATGGTCCATGAACTCGCTCCATTGGGGAAGAGATTGAAGACCGTTGAGGAGACTTCCATCATATCCGATGGCAGATTCTTGTTCAAGTCAGTTCTCACGAGCCATAGTGATCATTCCTTTTGCAACTCACGGAAGCATACCAAGCCCAGGATCAAACTATTGAGTTTGAGCAAGTGGGCTTGCTTGTACCACGGTGTTGTCTGGTTCGGCAGTACAGCCTCAAGGCCCCCAGATGGAGGCTGAATCTTGGAGTCCACAGCCATGGTTCTCAATTGACTCGGTGGATAGTTAATTTGTGGAGTTGTTGATAGCCGCTATCTGGAGAGTCAAACCACAAAACGGGGGGCGATCAACGGCCGTTATAAACTACTACGCACGGCATGAAGCTGCACGAGCACCAACAGCACGGAACTATTCCCGCGCGGGTCGACACCAAACGTCGCGGGGTCTCCAGGTTTTTTCCCAACACCCCCAGATCTCCAGATTATAGGATGATATGAACAAGGGATAGACAATTGGATACCACCTTGTTCCACTTAGCTGAGATACCGGCCAGGGTTCATGACAGGAAAGGAACTCGGCAACCCCGCAGTTGTCTAATTGATCTCTCCATCTTTGCGAAGTTTGCCGGATATTGCCTGTTCAAAGCGTCACTTGCACGAGTCAGGGACTTGTCCTGATGTGATTCAAGGGCTGGATGAACTGCGGTTAACTCGGCTGAGGTCCGGTTGGAACCTCTAGCGTCGGTAGAAGCCGGGGAAACCTCGTTTATGAGTCGGATAGCAATTATGTGAGATCGTTATTGGCTCAAGATGAAGATCTGAAGCTGTCGGCGCTTGAGCCGTCTAAAAATAACATAATATCGGGTCTCTGAGCTGAAGGATATGCCGGAATTAGACTATAAGAATGCCCAACGATGAGATTCTGATGAACTGACCTCGTCTCTCATTGTCGAAGTCTTTCGACTTCGTATTAATTGTTAGGCTGTCGACTGTGAAGCTACTATTGAGCAAGTTGGCCGGTAGTTTTTCTGATCCCGTGAGCAGTCTCGGGCCCTTGAAGTGGGAGACTGCCCAGGGACCCCTGCGTTCAACACTTGTTTCGGACACGTAAATGACTGGCTCTCCAAGTTTCTTTCTTCTCAATCACCAATCCCCGAGCTTTCCGAAAACACTAGCTCCGCCTCCACGCGATGCCCCAACCTGTCAAATGAAGCCAAGGCCGTGAATAGGACCGAGTCGGTTCCGTCCAATCGCCCTCGGAGCAAGACCATGGTAATGTGATACGGCAGTTGCGTGAGTATCGGGTCATGATATCCAGAAGCAGGATATGTACGTTTGTAATGATCATGTAATGGTCAATATGCATCATGTTCTTGAACGGGCGAAAGGATCGTTTCATGAATGGTAACATGGAAACAGATGATCGATGAAAGGGCCGATGCATTCTCCTGTAGATCGACTTGCTCCGCGGTTGTTGATCACCATAAGCACTTAGTACCGGGGAACTTTCTTAGTGCGTTTGTAACCAAGTCCGCGCTATTTCCCCATATTGATGTTCCCTCGGCTCATGCGCAAAGCGTAGGGTATTGCTCACGATAGGACCGGTCACAGGTGCGTACCATCTTGTTATGAGAGTTATCATAAAAGAACCTTCTTATACTAGAGTTATAGTGGATTTTCGGGACTCGTCTGCACTTATCAGCGCAACACTTCCTCCGGATGTGGTCAAGGTCGCAACAAGGCCGAAGAAACTGGCATTGTCCAGGGAAACAAAGACGAAGTGACCGACGCGCTTGTAAGTGCTTCCAGCTGCACAATTTTCTTGTAGAATAAGCCCTTCGATTATCACAAAGGCTTCCCCGACTAGATTTTCATCTGGTTCCTTTACCTGGCGCCGCAGCGTTGACCTCAAGGGCAGGAACCAAAGCGATTCCCCGCCCTGAAACCTCGTCTCAAGAGTATCTGGGTAGGCGTAGATCGTTGACGACATTTCCAGAAGCTTTAGTGTAGTGTGTTCCGCACCTATCCCCCTACTGCTTTCACGGACAGTGCCTCCGCATATACACCCTCGTAGTTCAATGGACCCTTTTAGTTGCTGCGACCGTGAGGAACTTAAAGCAAGATGAGTTCGAACGTCAATGACTTCAATCAGGTCTTCATCTCGCGGTAGATTTGTCCTTTGGGGCAAAACACGTGAGTCAACGGCAGCCCATGACCATGATAGAACACGCTCGGGATTTTGGGGTCGGGGCTCGGGTTCTAAGACAACCCAGTTGAGCCCTTCAACGATCCTTGACCTCCAAAGACCTGCCAGATAATCATCACCAGAATTCTTCTTGCAAATCTCGGCTATACCAGCCATAGCCATCAGTCGGTCATCAGGGCAGGTCAAACTGCACTTGTAGTATGTCTTGACCAGATTCATCCACTGCTGATAGACATCCACAGTCATTTTCTTGTCTTCTTCCTTTGCCCAGGCAGTCCGACGATGACCATCGTCGAAGAAGGCATCAATAGCTTTTAGCTCGGGCGTGTACACTGCGTCGGCGGGTTGGGGCGACCAGCGGGGAAATATCCCGCTCTTGTTCATCTCAAAGCATTCCCATACAACCTGGGTCTTGGTGAAATGGAGCACTCTTGGTGACAGAATACGTTCTTGAAATATCCATCCGCGGTTCGTAAGTGGACCTTGTGTTAGTCGCTGCATGTGATGCTGGCCACAAACGTTAAATATTCTGGGATTGCCATCGGCGAACGGAGCCTTGATGTGCCCTACAAGTGTTTCCTGAGCAGTGCGTAGGCGAAAAAGCCCTTCATCAGGTCCCTCGGAAGCGGTTGCGGAGATGGTGCAGGCGGAGTTGGCATAGACCAAGTGCATCTGGAGCGATTCTCGGGTCCAATCCTCCGGCGAATCTTGAATGATGCACAGCGAGTCAATCCAGAGGTACCTGATGGAGAATCGACGCGCAACAGTGATGGCTTCCCTGAATGTCTTGGGGAGTTGAGATATTGGTGCGCCCTTCCGGAACACTTCAAGATTCGAGCTCAAAAGTCTCATCGAAGGGGATTTGGCCCATCGGTAACTCAGAGTCATGTACTCCGGAGGATCTGTGATATCTTGTGGGTAAAGACAAAGCTTCCAGATATCGCCAGAGCCAATATCGATGAGCCGCGATGGGGCAAACTTCGGCGAAGACCGCAATCGTTGACACAATTCGTGCGAGTCGCTACATGCTTCGTACCACTCAGAAGCCAGCTGGTGGACTTTTTCTGATGAGGTACTAACTTGAAAATCCGCGACCGGTTCCTGCAGCATCGAAGACTCCTCATCTAAACACCTTAGTGATTATACTAGGCTTGATGGGAAGGGAAGTCAACAAACCCTGACACGGAAGGAAGCAAAAGACGTTTCCTTTGTATTTAAAGCTGATCTGCGGTCCCATTTCGAACTCTAAGTATTTTATGTGCCAATAGATAGCTCCGTACCAACGCGGTGCCCAAGGTCGTCGCCCCAGGCTACAGTCAAAGGTTACCCATGTACTAGGTGCGTTGGACCAGCCTTCGATGGAGGCATCTGCCACTGAGTCCCAAAGTTTCGCACATATATAGCATCCATCGTCTACGGCTTGTTTGAAGCTAGAGAAAGTGCTGTGGTGCTGGCAATCTGTGTGAAGACTATTCTCAACTGCTTCCAAGCCTGTTTGCAACATGTCGAAACAGACGCTGCAAAGTCTGCTAGGGTTCACCATCTGGCTCATTGATTCGATGGCAAAGATTCTCAACATAGGAATAAATTGCCCCAGAAATTGGTGGAATAGAGTTTACTGAAGCCGTTCTTCAAGCAGTAGAATTTATTAAGCAAGACGCTCGCCATGTCGCGATGCAGATCGAAAGTGAAGCGGGGTTCAGGCTGATCTCAAGGCAGAATTACAATAGGACGCCTCGCCTCACAATGATTTCACCAATGTCTGCTTGTAATAAATCACCCTTCAAGCCCAAGCAATTGAGAAAACTCCCGCCAAGCGTAATAGAATCGCATGGGTGATGATACTTCTCTGGTGTCGTGTTACCAGGGGACGCCCAGTTTTCGCAGGCGGGGCAATCATTATTTGTATTAACTTTGAACAATCACAAGCAGCAAATAGCGACACAGTTGCACCATGAACAAAACACGGAAGTTTGGAAGCAATCATGCTTCAACATTCAAGCCTATGCATTCACTTTGGTATGTGACTGTTTAATCTCCTGGCTAGAGAGAGTTTGACGTTCAGTCTTCGCTTTTTGATCCAAACTACCCTGCGGCGGCAGTGGGTCGTTAGCCGTAAGCCAGTAAGCCAAAACAGCAGAAGCCACTGGAAAAGAATAAGCCAACCGATAAGCCAGGCCTGTGACGTTTCTCATGCAGTGCAACGCAGGAAAATATTAAACGCCGCTTATCTCCCATAAAAGTTATGTCCGTCACCGCGCAGTGGCCCTCGGAGGTGCACGCCAACACCCGGAGATAGGCTGCAATTGCCGGAGTGGATCACAACGTGCATACAATAAAGTTGACAACTTCCCGATTTCGTCAATGCTTCTTGTAAATCCTCGTTCTCTACTGGACAGCCTGATGCTGATATGGGGCGGAGTAGGAATGGCGTGCCATAGTTTTCGTATCAAACTCCGCCGTTTGGACTGTAGAGGAGAACAAAATTTAGAACTGCGGAAATCATGAGTCCTATTTAAAACCGTCTTCGTTCTCCTTCACCAGGACTTCTGAATCATTGACATCCCATCAAGTTTCTCTGATAACTACACAATTACAATTTACCTTTTACCACTTCTATAACACTTTGCTTTCAATATGGCCCGAGTCTGGTTCATCACTGGTTCTTCTCGCGGAGTTGGCCGCGCCTTGGTCGAAAAGATCCTCGAGTCAGGCGATGTCGTCGTCGCAACTGCTCGCAACCCATCTCAGCTCGACGACATTGTCGCCAAGTACGGATCCGACAAGATCCTCGCAACCGCTCTTGATGTAACAGACTTCGACCAAGCCAATAAGGCTGCCAAGGAAGCTGTTGACAAGTTTGGCCGCATCGACGTAGTCGTCAACAATGCCGGCTATGCAGACATGGCGTCTATCGAAGATGCAGACATCAAAGGCTTCCGCGAACAGGTTGACGTCAACCTTTTCGGAGTCGTCAATGTCACGAAAGCCATCGTACCTATAATGCGCAAACAAAAGTCCGGCCACATTATTCAAGTCTCAAGTGTCGGAGGCCGCATCGGTACGCCCGGAGCAGCAGCTTACCAGAGCGCCAAATGGGCCGTTGGAGGATTTTCAACTGTTCTATCACAGGAAGTGGCCCCCTTCGGTGTCAAGGTTACTGTTGCTGAACCTGGTGGCATCAAGACTGAGTGGGCCACCACTGCCACTGAGACAGCCAAGGTCAGCGAGCCTTATGAGCAGACTGTCGGCCAGATGATTCAGCTGGTCAAGGGACACTCAACGTGGACGGAGGCTTCTGAGATAGCTAGAGCTATTATTCACCTTTCGAATGTGGAGGACCCCCCATTGAGAATCATCCTGGGCAAGGATGCGCTTCAATATGCTCATATGGCGGCCAAGGCTCTGGCTGACTCTGATGAGAAGTGGGACAGTGTCTCGAAGCTGGAGTTCTGAAATTACAGTGGTGAAATAGCGATGTTTGGATAGACATTGCTAAAGCCTTTTGTACAATAGTTAATTGATGGTCGTAATTTATATCTGAACTTGCATCCTCTTACCACCAATTTCACGATGAATGAATGTCTTCTCACCCGGATGCTTCATCGCACCATTGATGTTTTGAGGCACATGACATCCAGTGCCGTCGCAAGCGATAGGATATCCCATGCAGGTCACATCTCACAACAGGCAAGGGTATGCTGAGTTCCAAATGCAGAACTTGGTTGGCTGACCAGTTGGTGCCGGTTCCACCATAAGACCCATACAATTATCAGACACATCGAATTTACTGGCAATCAGAATGAAATATTCGATCACCTTCTGCGGAAGTTTCACTGGAATTATTGAACCGCAGATTCATTTCCACGAAGCCGGTTTCATCCGCTAAAGTCTCATACAAGCTCGGTTATCAAAGTCCGCGAGGGTCTTATCTTAGCGTCTCGCTGACTTATCAGGTTTCTACGGTTCGCTAAATCAGATCCGCCAGCCAACTTGAACATTGCGTCACACGACCATCAATAATTGAACTTCATTTTCACAACTCACCATGATGTCCAGAAGTCGAGAAGCAAGAAGCATTGTCGCTTCGCTGCGTAGGCCACAATTGCTGCGATCGGTCAGCCCTGCATTGGTGCGTCCCAATGCCAACAGCTTCCATACAACAACGCCAAGAAAAACAGATGGCGTATTTCAGGGCCTTGAGGATAAGAGGCAGCCGATGCCGTGGATAGAGGCGTTCGAGCGTCAGCAAAAGGGCCTGCCGGCTCACAAGTCCGATGACTATCCTAAGGAGCGCGATCTGACCCCCAAGAAAATGAGCGACAGCTATCATCGCGTCGTGCTTCCTCTCAAGAAAGACCCTTGGCTGTCAGACACTTATGTCAACTCTTCCGGTCACATACGGCAAGCACATCGATTGAGCCGATTTAACGTATTAAACTAACATCTATGACAGACTCGGAACATTATTCATGGACCTTGATGCACTCTCCGGAATCATCGTCTACAAACATACCGGCCCTGGAGTTACTACAGTGACCGCCGCTCTGGATCGTATCACAATAGCGCATCCACTCACCGAAATCTGCGATCTTGAGTACAGCGGTCAAGTCACTTATGCCTCTGGCAGGAGCAGTGTTGAAATCACCTGCAAAGTCGCCAAGGCCAGAGAAGAAGGCGAACCTAGCAAACCTGAAGACGTGCTTCTGACATGCACCTTCACCATGGTCGCCCTAGATCCCAACACAAGAAAGCCAGTCAACATCCCCAAGCTGGTCCCTACCAATGCGGGGGAAGAGAAGATCTTCAAGGCTGGAGAGGCTAAGTCGCTGTCAAAGAAGGAAAACTCTAAGGCTTCCCTCCTTCAAACTGAACCCAATGATGCAGAATCCGCTCTGATTCATCAGATTTGGTTGCGACAACTTGCATACCACGACCCCAACAATGATCTTCGTCAACCATCCAACGTCATCGCCATGGCCAAGACCCAGCTATCAACAGCCGCGATCATGCAGCCTCAGTACCGAAATCGTCACCAGACCATGATCTTCGGTGGTTTCCATTTGAAACAGACCTTTGAGCTTGCCTTCTGTTGCGCGGCCAGTTTTGCTCATGCCCGGCCGACCTTCATCAGCGCTGATCCTTGCACGTTCCGCAATCCCGTTCCCGTCGGCAGTGTTCTGTACCTGACCGCCACTGTCGCATACACCGATCCTCCGCTGTTGGAGGAAGACGGCACTGAGCCTGGCTTCCCAGACCCCGAGAAGCCCATGACCCGAGTGCATGTTCGAGTTGACAGCAAGGTCCGTGATGTTGAGCATGGTGTTGCAAAGCCAACTGGTCAGTTCAACTACACATTCTCTGTGCCCAAAGATCTCAAGGTCTTGCCGCATACGTATGAAGAGTATATGGTGTATATTGATGCTAGGAGACGTGTTTCGCTGGGTGATAGTCAGCGAAAGGAAGAGTCAAAGGCTTTCTCGGAGAAGAGGCCTGAAGCCACGGATAATGTCAACCTGATTGGATAAAGGATCGTTGCTTATGTGAGCTGCGAATGAGGAAGCCTACGCAGTGTCCAGGATCGCTGTTGAAATTTGAGGGAGATGAAGCGAGGCGATACGTAGGAATGCCTGAGAAGAGGATGTCATCACTCTGTCCAAATCTTAATACCGATATGAGAACGCTTAGTATAATAGTAAGCCCCAAAGGGATCACACGGAGCCAACTATTCACATCCTCATGCGATAAGATCGTTAACTCCGGGCTGGAGCACTACTTTTGGTCAACTTTTGAACTGGCCATCCACCTTTCACTCATACAAACTCTAGATAACTTCTGATAACTTGACTCCCGCCGCAACAGCTAAGATGGTACTTTCAAGAGCCATTCCCCTAACTTCTTATTGAGAATAGCAAAGAGCTTATTAGTATGCTTGGAGTGCTCATTCTGAGGCGCAGGTATAGGTGGTGCTTGGCAAGATATAATAAGCGAAGAATGTTGCCTTAATATCAAGTATTAAAATAAACTGAGCAAAAGGTATACTAAGCTTATCCTAAACTTATACTAAGTTACTAAGTCTTTTGTCATTCAGGATCGAGGTTCTGAGTTTTCCTTCCTCCACTAGCCAGTTATGCGACGCTCTGGCTGCTGAGAAGCAGTATCTTGCCGGATATTTATAGACTTCCACGATCTTATCTTTGTACATCGAAGAATCCCTCAGATGAATGAGTTTTCCTCCATGGCCCTTGCCATTATACCGTCTCACTCTCTTCCTTCTTCTCCGCCGCTATTTGTACCAACACTTCGGATGACTCCTCCTCGCGACCAAGAGGCACAAAGATATGATCATGATAGAAACCACTAACCGGGTTACAACCAATGCCCTTTGCCGCTAGTCTTGTCGCAATGACCGCCATGAATCCGACAGCTTCCAAGCTCGATGTGACATTGAGACTGATCATTTTGCAGGGGAAGAAGTATTCCATCTTGTGTGACTCTGCGTATTCCTTGCTAGTAATCACCGTGATTCCTTCAGACTCCTTGAAGATCATTTGCGTTTCGGATAGGGGTGGTAGATCGGAGGTGTCGGCGAACGTGGCGAAGACGTAGGTGGTTGAATGAACGGTGTGGGTGAGAGTTGAGAGGAGTTTACTGAGCGAGAGCTCGCCAGGATCGTTGACCATTAGCGACATGTTTACGCTCTTGTGAGATACCCCCCACTGTATTGGCGACTAGACAGAGTGTTTACTGAAGTATTCCAATCCAACAGGGCATGCGTCTTCAAAGAGTTTTGTGTGTATTTTGATGGTGGAGTACAAAATACGGATGCGGTCAATTGCAGGGCGCGCCTACAGAGCTAATGACGTCACTTCAAACTTATTACTGTCAATGGGGCCAAGATTTTTAAGTATATGTTGAGCATTGGCTGTACTAAACTAGCGATCAGAGCGAGAGATTCGAAGTTCAATAACATCCCCATCTTGAGCACTTATACCGCGATAGGATCGAACATCAAGCACCCTGGAGACCGCTGGGCCCCTGATTAGCCTTGGCCTTGTTAAATGCATCGATAGCGGCACCAGTCTTGATGACAGCAGAGGGGGCGTCGAGAGGAGGTAAGACGAGTTCGACCAACTTCTTTTCATCAGTAACGACTCTCGATCAAGGTGAAAAATAGGATAAAATCTCACCTCAAGACAGCCTACATTACCAAGGTTTGAATTTTGAAGGAGTGACGATAGCTCTCCGCAAGACTTGATAGGCCCGTGGTACTTGGATTCGAATGCTGGTCCGAAAGTCTTGCCGAGCATGGAATAGTCCAGGACTGCAACCTCATTATAAAAGGCTTCCTTGCCGTGAATGAGACGTTCGACTGTATATCCGCCGTTGTTGAGTACGAATCTGCATCATGTGAGCCAACGCTGAAGACAGTTGACAGAACTGAGAAGAGGGTACCTACATGATTGGCTTGAGGTCCCACCGCAGCATATCTGCCATAGCTTGGACAGTGAGGTGCATGGAGCCTTCGCCAGTGACGAGCACAGGCCTCTTCCACCTCCCTTCGCTTTCCTTGATAGCCTGACCAACTCCAACAATGGCGCCAGTAGCATACCCAATACTGCCATACACGGTCTGGTTGAAGATCATCACTCCGCTTGGGAGTTTGGTATCACACAGGCCAGAGGCGGAGGTACCAGTCTCACCAATGATCACATCGCCAGGGCGGAAGAATGAGCTTAGTGCCTATGTCCTTCAGTACCAGCCTTCACTAGAAGATGCAAGGGAGTGACCTACGCTCCAGAGAAAATCTTGCTTGAGCTCGTCGCCGGCTTGAAAGTTGAATTTTGGATATGGATTCCAAGTGACGTGTCGTGAAGCGGTCGAAACTGGGTTCGAACGAGAGAATCGACGAGGCGTTGTAGAACCTGAGAGAGTTAGCTGGCTTTGGGCAAAGGTGACAGACGGTAAGCCAAACTCACATGCTTCATTGATACCGGGTACTGGCTCTTGCCAATAGAGACCGTGAAACGTTGGAGGTCAATCACAATGGCATCCTTGATTACAACAGTCGTAAACTCGCCCGTGTTGAAATCAGAAGGATATTTCCGATCCAAATGACCATGTCAACAGATTCAAGCGCCTCTTTGACGGAGGGCAGAGTGCCAGCGCCGGAGTGGACACCTGCGAACTGGGGAATGGCTTCATCAAGACCTCCTTTGCCCATCGCGGTAGTAAAGGTAGGGAGGTTGGTCAACTTGATCAGCTCATGCGATTCTTCGAGCACATCGTTGCGTACAGCACCTACAGATAGTTAGCATGGTTGGTTGCGCAACTGGAGCCTAAGGACTTACCACCATCAACAATAATAGCTGGGTTATTCGATCTCTTGATCAACTTTCTGATTTCTTCAACAACGCTCTCCTCGAGAGCTGGATGGTTAGGGAGCAGCTCAGTAGGAATGGGGACGTTGAGCCCCTGGGCATCGATCATTTCGTACGCAATATCGACGCTGAGACCGATGTAGACAGGCCGGCTCTCACTCATCATAGTAGTAAGCGTTTCATCGATCTCTCGGGCAGCAGTAGGTGCATAGTTGATCACAACAGTAGCAGCGGTGATGTTTTTAGCCATGTTCTCATACATGTCGAACTTCCCGTTGCCAAGACTGTGATGCATGATTCTCTTGTTGCGGACAGCATCGACAGTTGGATAGCCAACGATATGCACAACAGGAACAAATTCCGCATAGTGACCAGCCATACCGCAATACGCGGAGAGTTCACCAGGACCGAAGGTGGTGACGAAGGCTCCCGCACCACGGACGCAAGCGTAGCCATCTGCAGCGTAAGAAGAGATGATGAGTTCATTGGGGTTGCCTTTCCAGGCGAGGTCGTTCTTGGTGACAAGATCTAGGAGGGCGAGTTCGTAGTCTCCTGGAACTCCAAAGACTGAGCGGATGCCGAGTTCGTGAAGACGGCGGAAGAGGTAGTCACCAATTTTGATCTGAGGCATGGCTGATGTAGTGAATTCCTGGTTTGATAGGAAGTGAAGGATTGAGTATAGCAAATGTATCGAGTGAGAAGACTGTTGCGAATGATGTTCTGTTCTGTTATTTTTAAGGGATCAAACAGACATATTTATACTCGGACTTTGTGATCAGGAATGTCGTTGTGTTATGGGCTGATGCCGTTATAACCGCCCTTCGAGTGAGAAGCGTTGAAGATGGTCGTTCTGTACACCATGGCTGCTTATGCCGCATCATTATGGATGGTGCGGAATTAGAGCCCTCCAAGAGGAAGTGGAATGTCACTTATGATTGTGCTATATCGGCCGTGCTCTTACAAAGTAGTGTTAAAGCGTCGTGGTCCGCTCCGAGCCGTTTGTATGGTGAGCCGCAAGTGCCGTGCCAAGGTTCAGCAGACTTAGTGGCTTGCCTGTTAGGGTAACGGTGACGGCAAAATTATCCACTGGCCCATGACCCTGGTCCTTAGCAATCCTCGCATCTGACATGCATTCAACGTGATAAGAGATAGACGTTATGATATTAACCCCAAAATCGTCCTTTTCTTGTTGCTGCTCACGATACTCCACCAAGCTGCCTTATAATTGATCCATTGTTGAGGGTATGTACCTGACAAGTCTGGGCCAAGAACATCTTGGCGAGCTTCATAACTGGTATTATAAGATTTGTTAAATGATGCTTACAGTGTTGAGACATAAGAGATACCAAAGCCGAGTTGAAGAATAAGACAGTGAGTGGATATGAAGGCCTTGCCAAGAATTATCGTATAGAGCAGTGGAAAATAATGATGGGGGAAGCACAGGATTTCGAAGAATTTCAGGGCCAGTGGGGTAGGCTAGGCTAGGGCTGCGGTGATACGCGGTAATAATTGATGGATGCGTTGCGGGCTGAACAAAGATGCGATGACATTCCATGAAAGCCATCTATGTCACACTGCAACGAGGAAACGGAACAAAACCTCAGTAGGTTCCCGTAATCTCTGTTGGGCATCATAAGTTTTGAGTTTTCCACCAGTGAAAAAGCAAACATTGGTGATGTGACGCCAATATGCAGCTGAAATCTTCCCCGTCAGTGTCGTATCAGAGGGAGAATCGGCCCTCAATTGGCTACTGAAGTCCCTCCTAAGACCTCGTTTGCTCTATCATTCACTTTGGCATATCACACCGTCGGAAAGTAAAAGGCGCTCAATGAGAGCTCAGTGAGGCCGCCTGGCTCCTAGTAGGTAGGCTCCAGTTCCAAAGAGGCGACCGTACACACGCAACATGCTGTCTCAGACTGATATCACCTTGCATGAATTCAAGCGGGGTAATAATCATGCAATGAATAACCTCGAGCTCAGCGCACTGGGCGCCTTTTCACAATCCTGCTACCTAATTGTTTGCTTCTATGTTGCCCGGTCGCTAGTATAAACACGCAGTTCTCTCCGCAGACTCATCTATCTTATCGCGTGTCATGTCGGATCCTGAAAAGATCGCGGTCGAGGAGGCAATCCTCGAGGCCATGGCTGGTTGCAGAAGTTCTTACCCAACCCAGATGGTTAAAGTCGCTCATCGATACTTCACCCGAAACGTGTTTTCTTTCTAGCCAATCTGGCTGCTCCTCTTACAGCCCGACATCAAGTCCTTGGAAACAAAGAAGATCTCGACGAAGCAATTCAGATTTGTCGCGATGTCATAGCACAGACAGATGAAAGCTCGCCCCAGCTCCTCGAGAGACTCGGTCACCTTTTCGCTAGCGGTAAGCGAAAGATACGATACACATGGGGACCAAAACGATCTCGACGAAGCCATCAAAGTTGTAAAACAGGCTATTAAAGTTACTGAGGAGGATAGTCTGGAGCGCATGGCCCAGCTGAGCAATTATGCTAACTTCCTCGGTGACCGATACCTCAGGACGGGAAATTTCAGCGACCTCGAAGAGTCCATTCATATATTCGAAATGGTCTGTGGTCGTGTTGCAGATGAAGAGGTGTACTTTGACAGACACAAATGTCTCAGCAACTTTAGCATCCAGCTCAGCCGAAGGTACAGAAGGATCGGAACTGTGACTGATCTGAAGCAAGCTATACAAGTCGGACGAAAGGCCTGTGAACTGAGCCCAGACAACGATAGCAAGTCGAAGAACCTCTCCAACCTGGCGATCATCTTGAAGCACGAAACTTCAGAACAGATGATCCAGAGGTTCTCGAGGAAGCAATCAGTGTGCAGAGAAAGGCTGTAGAGGTCGTCCATAAGAATCACCCCGACGTATTCGCTACGTTTCACAACCCTTCTCACTACAAAGTACAAGCTTACGCAGAGATTGGAGGACCTTGAAGAGGCGTTGAGACTTGGGCGGCAGGCTGTCGACTTGACACTGGACGATCATGGCGATAGAGCTGCTTGCGTCAACACCCTGGCTGTGCAGTTTAGTTACATGCCCAAAAAGAATGGATTGATGAGCCATTTGAACGAAGCTATCCGTCATGGGCAAAAAGCACTGGATGCCACGGGAGAAAACCACCCGGAGCGTGCCAATAGGCTGGTCAACCAAGGTGGTCGATATGGTGATTTGTTCTGGGAGACAAAAGACAAAGAACATCTCGATGCCGCCATTGCGCACTTAGAGTCTGCCTTATACACCCCAAGCGTTTACGATGATTCTCGCATTCGTGCAGGAAAGGAACTTGTCCAGTACTATGCGGCAGTACCTAACTGGGATAAGGCTTATGACGCTGTCAAGACTGCGATGGGTCTTGTTCCCAATCTCATCGCACAGACTACTAGCAATGCTGATAAGCAAGATGCACTGGTCCAGGTTTATGACTTGTCATCTGATGCAGCGGCTGTGGCACTCTCTGCGAACAGAGGAGCACTTGCCGCATTGCGATTTCTTGAACAAGGACGTGGAATGATGGCGGCTTCCGTTGAAGAATCACGGATAGAAAGCCTCAATCTTAGGACTAGACATCCCGAGCTTGCAGAGCGCTTCAGCCAACTGCAAGGTCAAATCAGTTCCTCTGGGGCTGTCAGTCGTTCCAGTGTCGATATTCGTACACCTTTATCGTCAGGCCAGCATGCTGAAATGAACCATGAACTTTGGGAGCTTCATGGACTACTTGACGAGATCCGCCAAAGGCGGGGTTTGAAGACTTTCTCTCTGCCCCAAGTGAGTCTAGCATCAAGAATGCTGCCATTCCGGGAGCAATTATTGTCATCAACGTCAGTGAATTCCGCCGTGACGCTATCATCGTGGAGCACGACAAGATTGGCACCATTTCTTTGCCTCAGCTTACAATACTCGATATAAGGTCCAATACCCAACAGGCCCATACTTCAAGTCCAAAGGTACTCGAGTGGTTGTGGCATACTATTGCTGAACCCGTCCTCAGTGCACTAGGAATCACTGGCGTTTCTCCTGAAGAACGCCTCTCACGGATTTGGTGGATCCCAACAGGCTTATTGAGCATATGCCCTCTCCATGCAGCTGGCCGACATTATAAAGGATCGCAAGAGACCGTGATCGACAGAGCCATGTCATCATATAGCTCGTCTATTAGAGCTATTATCCGGACTCGGAGTCGTGCAGGTCTCAGCCCGTTCCCGAGGGCAACGAGAGCGCTGTGCTTCTATCCATAGAGCGAACACCAGGATACAGTACACTCCCCTCAGCTGGCAAAGAAATAGCTCAATTGCGCCCTATCTGTGAGTCCAAAGGATTTGAGGTAGTTGAGCCAAAGTCCCTCAAAGAAGACATTGTTTCGCAGCTTCCAGGCTGTAAGGTCTTCCACTTCGCTGGTCACGGCGCCACCAACCTTCGCGACTCTTCTCAGAGCAGCCTTTTGCTGGAAGACGAGCCTTTAACCGTGTCAAATCTCCTCGGAACCAACATTCAGCAATATTCACCATTCCTTGCATATCTCTCGGCATGCGGCACTGGACAGATTGCCCACGAGAAGTTCCTCGATGAAAGCATTCGACTCATCAGTGCCTTTCAGCTAGCTGGATTTCGTCATGTTATTGGCACGCTTTGGGAAGTTGGTGATGATATCAGCGTTCATATAGCAAGGATCACCTACGAGGCTATTCAGCGGGGTGACTCGGCAGATGAGTCGGTATGTCGAGGCTTACATAAAGCGACATTGGAGCTGCGCGATCAATGGTTTAAAGAGCAGCCTCCTACTTGTGGTCACAAGAGGAAGGAAAGATCCATTCTAGGAGATGAAAGAGGAGAGATGCTTGAGCCTCGTGATATTGAAGCCTTGGATGATGATGAAGAAGACGTTTCTAGATTGCCACAATGGGTTCCATATGTTCATTACGGAGTTTAGGCCATAGCCAAACATCTTTTAGTATAATGAAGATCCGAGCTGAACTTTTCCCCGGGATTCGCAGCAGCTTATTATGCATGCTGGATGTGTAATCTGCTAGTAGAGCTTCATGGCATCTCCACTATCATTTTCCCTGCCTTCTGATCTTTTTAGACCATTTTCCAAGCTGCTTCCGTTTGCATCACTATCTTCCAAGCCCTTTTTCATCAAGTCCTTTACCTTCCGAATCTCAGCTGACATTTGAGATGTAAGGGCCACGATATCCGCACCGCAGTTCACAAAATGGAAGCCTTGCTCGTATCGTTGAGCAGCTACCTAAGAATTAGCATACCAGATACAGTCTTTCAAGAAGCCTGAGCCCTGTCACCTACCAATTGCTGCATCAAGGGCAAAATGTCCTGCATACTTTCCAGCTGCCAAAGTTGCGTCTAGAATCCGTTGAGTCGTCTGTTGCACTTCCGGTATTGTTGCGTGATCGAAGGCAACGTAGCCTAGTGAAGACGCAAGGTCATTTGGCCCGATAAAGAGCATATCTGTTGCAGTACCGTTAACAAATTTGTGATGAGATCCAGCGTGGAGGGCGACATACCAATACCATAGACATTGGCAATCTCCTCAACATTTTCCACGCCTTTACGAGACTCGATCTGCACAAATATCATCACATTGTTATTTGCGTTGAGCAAATAGTCACGGCCGGTCAGGTTGAAAGCTGCTGGAGCAAACATGGCACCAGTGCCTCGAAAACCATTCGGGTAGCTCTTTGAGGGGTATTTAGCCGATTCAACGATCTGTATCGCCTGTTCCTTCGTCTCACACATCGGCACCATGATCGCATGGGCTCCTGCATCTAGTGCCCGCTTTACCATCCACGGCTCGCTGCCCGGAATTCTTACAACTGGTGACACGCCACTTGACGAAATGGCACTGACTTGAAGGTACATGTTGTGATCATCGATATGGCCATGCTCACAGTCAATAAGAACCCACTGCTATGTTAGTCGCATTACACTTATCTTAGAGTGGACTGACTGACATCTTGACCAAGTGGTGCAATGGTTTTGGCCAGAGCATGTCCCGGCAACGCAAGCCATTGTCCCAGGCTTGGGCCTTGACGATCTCTAGCTCGCTCTAGGGATTCCTGGAGGCGTGTTTTCCCGGAGGTATTGACGACTGGAGAAGCATTTTGATAAGCCATAGTGAGTTTTATCCGTGCAACTAAGCTGTCAAGAGGAGATTGGCCAACCGGCCATATTGATGTGATGACTTACAAAGTAGTTATGGCTCGGCCGGAGCTCGGTCCGGAGTGGGTCGACCCCGCGCTCAGCCGATCAACACTATCGACTGTCTCCTTAAGGGATGCAGATAAGCTTCTTGGTTCCGCCGACAGAAGTAATTCCGATATCGCTGGCCATTTGTTGCGCCCTTTCATCCTTGACAACGTTTTCTATTTGTCCCGTTACCAAGTGATTAACTAATCTCACTCACAACATCCAGCATTGTAAAGATTCTTGTTACCATCATGAGTTCACACGACGTCATCACATGACGAGTTTGGCAGGCATGCGTGACTTGTCGAAGGAAAAAGGTCAGTCTTGAATGACCTGTACGTTCACGATATATCCTCTTACCCTGCAGTAGATCAAGTCCGACGGAAATAACCCCTGTCATAATTGCGACTCCCGTGACCTTGTATGCGAGTATCCTGGGAGCAATGATAATGCCTCTCACAGTCGCAAGTCTGTGGCATGGTACCATATCTAATCATGGACAAGTGTTGACGTCTCGTAGTTACGCAACCATGTATGAAGCTCGCTACCGGGAGCTTGATGAGCTTTGTCGAAGGCTACAAGTTGTAGCAGCACAACTAACAAAAGCTATTGACAAACTACCTCAGGGAGTATGTACTGATGCTTATTCCCGTCCTTCTTTGTCTGCGTCGCCCGATCAGAGTTCAATACCTCAACAGGGCAAGGTTCTAGCGACAGGCAGCACCGTTACTGACTCTGCAAATAACGGTCACTCTCAACCGCGGCCCGTTGACGCTGACGAAATACATACCGAAAAGAGTCAGGAGCAAGCGAATAATCCTGGAGAGCTCGGAACTCAAGCATTTGGATCCTTGGTCCATGACTCATATGGCGCTCTAAGGTCAGCCCTCGAAACTTCTGCTTTCGTATGTGCTTATTGGAGTAGGTTCGTTGGTGGCGCGAATAATGAGTTTCTGCTGCGGGCGGTTGACAGCTTGACTCTGGAACCATGCCACGGCACCGATGATGCCCCTTACTCTGTCGGAAGCCCACAAGACACAACCCGGATGACAGAAAGACCAAAACCTGAGCTGCCCTTCTTTGTTCATGGTCTCAGATGGCGTGAACTACCCTACCTCCCCAAGCCGGAGGACATGAATCTACCACCGAAATACATGGCTGATATGCTAGTTGGCCTGTATTTTGAGCATTACCACTATACCTTCCCTGTACTTTACAAGCCGCATTTCACCGAAAGCTATAAGAGTCTCTACACACCACACCGAGACTCTATACAAAATAGTGGGTTCGTTTCGGTCTTCTTTGCGGTTTGTGCTTGCGCATCAAGTTTGACCTCCCCTGACGGGAATCACTCATCCTTCCCTGGGCTTGAGTTCTACGAGAAGGCTCTGGTCTTACATTACGCTACGACCGGTCAAGCTACTAAGTCTCGGACACAGTGCCTAGCATTGATCTCGATGTGCTGTGCTGGTTGGAATACTTTGTCAACGAGCTGGCAATTTGCTGGTCAAGCTGTACAGGCTGCTCAAGAATTGGGGATGCATTTGGAAGTAGTAAGTGAGCAGGGCTCAATGATGCTGAAGATGTCGACTGACCAGGAATAGACATCGTCAACCACGGAATCCCCAAGAATTCCAGCAGCTTCAATTGAGGTTGAACTTTCTAGAAGAATTTGGTGGAGCATCTACTGCTTAGATAGGTATGTTCAGAGGACCTATTGATGTCTGGTCCGCTAATCACCACAGAATTACTTCTATCTGTCTTGGGAGGCCGATAGCCGCAAATTACAGCGACTGCCACTGTGCTTTTCCACTTCCACATGGAGACCAGGAACTAGATACACTTTACAGTGTGGAGGGAACTTTAGACCATGACATGAACCAGCGATCAGCTCTATCGGGCTTTTTAGATCTCATACGGCTTTGCAAAGTATCTGGCGAAGTGCAAAGCATTCAGTCGCCGGGCGAGATACGCGACCTTGGAAGAAAGATTGGGCAGAAGAGGGTCATGGACCTAGCGCTGGGGCAAGAGAAGTCATTAGACACCTGGCTCAAAGGTCTTCCAGAACACCTACAATCATCCGAGAGGTACTGGAGCCACTACAACTTTTTGAATATCTACTAATCATTGGTCATTTCATCAGCATTGTGAGTTTAGGATACAAATCTGAGCTGTCTATCCAAAACTTGATCATACACGATGGAACACTCGTTGCTTTGTACCAGTAAGCTTTAACAGGTCTCTAGATCCAGTGAAGAGAGCACTAACACGCTACTTCTAGGACTTTTTCCCGTAGGAAGCATTCATTTAGCCAGCGACAAACCATAGAGAATTGTGTAACCGCTGCCAGGAGTTGCATTAATAATTCGAGGCATATGAGAGATTCTGTACCACCTTCTCACTATCTAGCATTATGTGTAAACTACCTCACTATATCTGGTCTTGTCCTGTAGGTGCCCGAAGAAGAAGGCACCATAAAATGCTGAGAAAATCAATGCTGACAAAATTCTTGACAGGTTACGAATGACGAACCCGGAGGGCATACGGGAAGACGATGACTTGCAACTCTGCATTCAGCTTCTAGGAGACTTGGAAGTAACCTGGTCCGGTGCCACCAGGGGGAAGATCATCATTGAGGAGGTACTACGGACCTTTTGTGACAACCAAAAGGGACAACAAATGAATATCGATTTTCAAACATTATTTCAGAATCCCGATCTTGACTTGGCCAGTTTGAACTTATCCCAGGGGTTCTTTGAGAACTTTTGGGAACATTTGATTAATAACCGTTGGGGGCTGGATAGCATGAAATGAATGTCTGGATGCCGGCTTAAGGAGGAAACAAAACTTCGGACCTTGATCCTAAATGACAAAAAGCCTTATATAACTTAGCATAAGTTTAGAATACTATTTGTTAAGTTTGTTTGATGCTCCATATCAAGGTCTGATATTTTCTTGCTCTTGGCTAAAAGTCCTATGCTGAAATATCCCAAAATTGTCCTACAACATTTCTCACTCGTCTGACTCCCTCTTCAATCTGTCCTTTCTATACAAATGTCAGCAACTACGTCTTGTAAAACTGAGGAAGCCAATATTACAGATGGACTTGCAAACGAGAACCGGAAAAATGCAGATCCAGGATCCGCCCCTCTAGCTGCGGTGGAAGTCTTGTCAGGGCCTTGCCAAGCGCGATAGTAAGAGCCAGGCGTCAGAAGGACTAGTTGTTCTGCCAAGGCTTCCCAAAGTTCGGTGGCGAAAGCCTGTTCTGGGTCTTCAACTTTTCCATCCCTAAGTGCAGTGAACCGGCGGACCCAACGGAAATAGAACTTTGACCAGACAAACATCCCCGCTTCGGGTTCGATGTAACTGAAGACAGGCATCAGCTTTCCATTTGAGTCTGAGATGCAAGCAACGTTGCCCTGAACTTGCGACACAGGGGACTTGGTCGCCGGTAGGACTGTGAAGCAATGTTTGAATGCTGCAATAAGCCAATCTCGTCTGGTTCTGTACTGAAACTGGAGGCCTTGAAGCCATGTTAAATATCCATCAATACCCCAGCTTTGGAAGAGTGCCAATGTTAGCGCTTGGCTCAGCCCAGCTGGGTCTTGAGTCTCGACTTCAGTGACCCGCAGCAACCTCTCTATGAACAATGAGTTGGCCACAAAGAAGCCCAGTCTCAGGCCAGGGAAGAGGGTTTTGGAGAATGACTCGAGACGTATGACACGTCCCTGAGTATCCATCGAGAGGAAAGATGGTATCAACGATTCTAGAAACTTCTTAGATGATACAGGCGTGAAGGCCTCCTCCTTGTTGGTGTACCCCGGGAACTGAAGGCAATAGTAAGAGTCATCTTCGACGAGTACAATATCTAGAGGGTTAGCAAAATCGAAGACAGGTCTCATGAACTGTTTACCCACCAAATTCGACACAAACTGCGTAGATATCCCTTCGCCGCTGAGCTGAAATTGTGACGCCCGTTGGACTCGAGCCTACGGGGACAAGATAGAGGCTGTATGTAAGTGTAAGTACTGTTCTGAGTTTTCTCATGTTGTTGACCTACAGTCGAGGTCGCCTTTGACCGATTGATGTTTCATCCCAGCTTACCAGCATTTTTCGCAATCCTGTGGCTGACATTCCCTGTTCGTCGGCTAAGACAGGTGTTGCTCTGATGCCCAATGGTATCCACATAGCCTGTGCCGATGGATAAGTGAACTCGTCAACTATCACATAGTCATTGTCCTCACAAAGAAGGCCAACCACTTTTGACCACGCATTTGTGTTTCCAGGGTGCAGGAGATATTCGTGTTCGCAAGGAGGAGCATGCATATGCTCAGTGAGCTCTCGTGCTAAGCTCACGAGCTTCTGGTTACCAGCACCAGACCCTTTGAATGGTAAGTAGGGTACAAATGGTGTTATCTTATTGCTCATGGGCGTACCATATTGCAGGAACTCTGTCAAGTCCAACTTGCTACTATTCGGGTCACGGCCAAGATCAAGGCTAACCAGGGGGGTTTCGACAGACGGTTCAGTATGTGGTGGCTGACATTCGAAGATTGCCCGCTCAACTGGGAATAGAGATGGATGAGGTAGACCTAGCATAACCTTAGTCAAAGGAATCTTTTATCCAAGGAACGGGTCATATTTACCTCCCGCTAGACTTATCATGCCATCCTTGCCCATAAATCGAATAATGTCTTTGAGGGGGGAGGGTTGCCGCGCTTTGCTTTTCACATTGATATGATGAGAAAGATCTATGGGAAGAAATTTGTGATTGATGCTATCCATTGTCGTTATAAATGAAGACAAGACTTGTTGTCAGTGATGTCCTAGTTCTAGAGTGCGTCAAGTTGGAGTGAGTTGTATCATTAAAGAATGGGCTGAGAAAAGTGTGTCTAATAGAGCCAAAAGTCATCCGCCTGTTGATATCGGGCGGAGATCCGATAAACTGTGGAGTTGATGGCGAGATAGGCAAATGCGGCCGAACGCGGGCGGATCTCGGAAGCGGAGCGTGCCAGAACAGACAGTATGAATCTACCTAGCTCATCCCCCGATTGATGCCCAGACAGGAAAGAACCTCAGCCAACAAGCCCATTCCATCGATATGGGAAACACCATTTCATATGACGAAAAGGCCTATGACCTGAAGCTTGGTGAGAAAGGCAAGATACGTGGTATCCAGTTTGATCAGAAGTCTCGAAGATATGCCGGCATTCCGTATGCGCTGCCACCAACCGGCAACTACCGCTGGCGTAAGCCGAGGCTTCTACTGCCTTCGCACACTTATACGAACGGTGAAGATGGTCCCTTCGATGCGACACAGTTCAAGGCCATTTGTCCACAAAAGGCATTCCATGTTGGAAAGGCTGAAGGAGGCGATGGTACCTATAGCGAAGACTGCTTATTCATGAACATCTGGACGCCCGTCGGTGACGAGAAGACCTCAAAATGGCCTGTCATGCTTTGGTTGCATGGTGGCTGGTTCCAGATGGGGGACCCCTCGCAAGACCCAGGTATGGACCCAACGGAACTCATTTCTACCGGCGGCCTTAATGCTATTGTAGTAGCTATAGGCTATCGACTGAACATCTTTGGCTTCCTCGCTGGAGAGGCCCTTCTCGAAGAAAGCCAAGGTGATTCAGCAGGCAATTTTGGCCTGTGGGACCAGCGAATGGCAGCTGAGTGGGTGAAGGAGAATATTTCTCTATTCGGGGGAGACCCTAACAATATCACTCTGGCCGGCCGTAGCGCTGGTGCATACAGCGTTGAGGCTCAGATGCTGTACGAGTTCCGGAGGCCAGGGCCTAGGACATCTTTGTATCGACGTATTTTTATGAACTCAAACGCCATTCCTGCACAGCCAAAGTCACTTCAGGAAACTAAGCCCCAGTTTGAAGAAGTCTGCCGATTATTTAACATTGACGAGGAGGATTCTGCAAAGGAAAAGCTTGCTCGTCTTCGGCAGGTCACAACGCAAGATCTTGTTGAAGCTATTCCCAAACTGGAGCATCACACTTTCAGGCCTGTGACTGACTATATTTTTATTCACCCAAACATGATGGAGTATCTTGGTAGCCAAGACTTTGCCAACGAGTTCAACTCCAGAGGCTATGAGATCTTGATCGGCGAAGTCGCAAACGAAGAGACACTTTACTCGGTTTACAACAGTCCCACTGAACCGAATCTTGACGCACTACGGATACAGGTCACGAACTATTACTCGCCTCAAGTATCCGAGCGAGTGATAAGACGGTATGGCCTCCCTGCATCTGAAGACCTGGAAGATTGGAAACGGTTGTTTGGTAGGCAACCTACCACTTTAAAACAGCTAAACTAGCGTTAGGCAACATCATATCTGACGGTCAGGTCAGAGCTCCGTCATCATTGGTTTGGAGTTTGACCGCAAATGGCGTGAATATTCAGGATATCTGGCGTTACCAAATAGCCTACCGACTGTCCTTCATAGACGAGAAGGTGGCGCCAAAATCGTTCGGGGTGGCGCATGCTATGGATAAGCCATTCTGGAAGTGAGTTCACTGATCCAAATGGCTACATCGTTCTTTGCTAACAAGTGAGCTTTACCATAACGCATGGGCCAACAGAAGACGAAAGGAAATTGATGAAGTATTGGATTCAGATCCTGTGTGCTTTTGTTCATGGAGACAACACCTATGACTATGGGACGCACTCAGTTGATGACATTAAAGTCATAAATCCCCAGGGTACAATCATGGTTCAGAAGGATAGTCGTTGGGACGAGTTGATGGACATTGGGAGTGGCAGCGAAAGATAAGTTTTCGAGTTATTGAGGTATATTTCAGAGAAAAGAACTCCAGTTTAAAAACCTTATTCAACAAGCTACAGAATATTTGTTCGTCTCAAGCCGGACCTTGCCTGCTAAAAGTTCTTGTTGCATGCTGTGATGAAAACCATATCCGACTTGAGGGAGTCGGGCGACCTGAACCACTCCTACCATTAAGCTACTAAGGTATTGCGATAGCTCAGAACATAATACAAGGAGGCTTCGGTATCCTGAAACTGAGATCACTCATCTTACTCGATTCATAGCCTCTTGACGGTATATCGTGTTGCATATGGTCCATATCTAGGTGCATTTTCTCACATTACCTAGAGAGCCACCTGACAATTGTTGCTCTTTCTAACTCTCTCAACTTGAACTTCTTCCACCCTTTTACGTGGTGAAGCATTACAAGAATTAATACTTGTACTTAAAGTGAATGTTTTCTCGGTCAGTCATATCAGACTCAGCGTTGAGCCTACCCAGCCGTTCGCTCTCTTCCTCCGTGATACCTTGCTCATGAATAAGCTTTGCTCGGCGTCGGTTCTCCCAGATATCTAGCGTGATAAGTTAGCTAATGAAACCAACAGAGAATCTCCATGAAGCCATGCTCAAGAACTCGACGCAGTAGAGGATGGCACAGGCGGTCAGACCTCTGATGTATCTCGGAGCGTCAGAGGCAACAAACATCTGTGCACCAACCGCGTTACCAGCACAATATGCGACGAAGATTGTAGTAGCTGTGACAGTCTTCTTGGTCCGACCAGCAACGTTCGAAGGAAGAAACGTCCAGATCACTAGTACAGCAAGTTAGCTGATGAAGCATTGTCATATTGCGAGACTTGCTCAGCCCAGGGAGTGACCCAAAGACTTGCAGAATATATATGCCCCATCTGGTCCATTTCATGCTGTCCTGGGGCAGGAAGGCGAGGGCCACCATTCCTGAAAATGCTGGGATAAGAGAGAACATCATCATGAGGACTGAAGTTGTGTTATTAGGTTAGAGTCAGCAATACTGCTAGGGGAGCTCACATCGAATATTAGACTTCTTCAAGGTCGCATAACCGACAACCAAAAACCAGCAGATGCTGACGCAGTAGTACGGGGTAGAGCCTTTGAGCAGTGTCTCCAGAGGCGTGAAGCCGAATGACTTCCAGATGAGCTTCGAGAATGTCGTGTTGGCACCGTTAGGGAGGGCATTCATGATGGTAATAAAGAAGAAGAAGTAGGTTTGCGGATCTTCAAGGCAGAATGTTAGATCGAAGGCCTTAAGGAGCTTGTAAATGGCAGAGACTAACCTTTGAAGGCTACCCAGACCTGATCCCACTTGAACTTGGACCTCTTTTCGCGATCGGAGCCAGTTTGGTTGGACATAACACGAGCTATGGCAGCGCGTTTCTCCTCTTCGCTCAACCATCGTACTTCGCGGGGAGTTCCAAGGATGAACCAAACAAGTATACCACAAGTAATTGTCAAAGCTCCAAGAAGGAAAGATATTCCTTTCCACTGGGGATATGATCAGTATTGGGTCGCATAGCCTGCCCATATTGAAGAATACTTACAGCAGCCAGACCTCCCGGGTGCTTCTCAGCATGGAGGCCAATTCCGTACATACTCAATCCGGCGACGATGTTCATTCCAGCATTGGAAGTACCCCAGATCAGAGATCAAAGCGTATGTTCCTGGGAGGTATAGAATGCACCAGTAATAAGCATGAAGGTGGGAGATATGGTACACTCAAGGGCACCCTGGATAGCTCTCAAGACCATGAGGTGCGCGAAGTTCTTGGCGAAGGCAATGCACAGAACAATGACACCCCAAAGCACCATGACGATGGACAAGAACTTGCCGGTATGGCATTTCTGCATCAGCCAGTTTCCTGGGGCTTCGCAGACGAGATAGGACAGGTAGAAGACTGTGCTGAGCCAGTTGAATTGTTCTCCGACGAGACCTGTGTCTTCTCGGATACCAAAGACAGCTTGAACGCTGAGGGATGTTTTGTCGGCCTGTTGTGTGCCGTAGCATACCCACGTGAGTGGGAGGAGCCAAAGGTCGATCTTCCAGAGGAGCTTGCGGTAGTATGTATCTGAGAATTCATCTTCGGCATTGAGGACTTCTCCGGGCAGGATATCATTAGCGAGCTTGTCGTCTTGATTAACTGGTTCCATTTCGACGCTGAGCTTCTTTTTGTCGCCAGAGTTGCTGGTGTCCATTATCGCTGATCTAACTTATTGATATTCCAACATATTATGGGCCAGCAAGTCAATATTCATTTGTCCTAGGTTCTATTGTCAAACCTTCATTGTGATTCCAATGTCATCCTATCTGATACCGCTGGGAAGCTACCGATACGCCGACTCATATCTCGGCCGGAACTCATCCGGAGGGGTTGCTATCTTGCCAAGCCTGGGGAAATGATAGCCGACTTATCTACCATCGCATATTGGGTCATGATCTCCCTAGCGCAGCTGATAGTGGTTTAGAGCAATGTGACAGTGCGTGAACTTGTTCCAATCGGCCGGAACCATTGATCCGCAGACCGCCGACCCGAGAAACAGTCTCGGGGAGGAGAGAAAATTCAGGACCTTGATCCTAAATGAAAAAAAGACTTAGGTAACTAGAGAGAAGTTTAGGTTACCTCTCCTAAGTTTAGGATACCTTTTACTGAATTTATCCTATGGTAGGGTTTCATATTTTCTTCCTCCCCGAGGACAGTGCCATAAAGGACGGTTGATAAAGTGAAGGAATCGGCGGCTTCAGTCAGGTGAGTTCTGTTAACTTCAGCGTCGGTCAACGTACTAATTATCATTTCCACGTCACCTCGTAGCTGCAAGCCAACATTATACCATGGCGGATCTAAATCTAATTCCGAGACCAGAACGAGGAATAACCAAACTCGAGTTTTCGATATATGATTCAAAGCGCATCATCCTAGGTAGACTTGCTGAGGCATCACTCCAGGGGTTGAAGGTTTATGTGTATTTAGATAGTACTAGGTATGCATAAGATTGAAAGAGACTAGTATAGGTACAGTTTGAACAAAAAGACAGAGAAGTTTTCCACGCCAATATTCAATGCTTAAGCATTATATCCACTTCCACTTTAACGCGCAACACCTTTGGTTCCCTAGGACGTGGCAGCAAGCCCTTGAGGCTTGACGTAGAAGAAATGGCTTCCATCCTCGCCATGCAAACGAGTAAGAAGGTACATGATCCTTCCGGGGACGCCAGCAGACGGCCGGGTAATCATGTAGTAGCCGTTATTAGCTTGTCTGACAAGACCACTGATGAACTTGAACGAGTAGCGGTTGTTACCAGGTTCTCGCGGCTTGATGGACCAAGTGCAAGTAGGTCGTGCGAAAGGTTCAAGAGCCAAACCGTGTCGTCCACCGGGGCACACAATACCACGCTGCCCAGCCTGGTTGATAGCAACGGGGTAGCCTCTAAGAGGGTCGAAGTTCTTGAGGTTAACAGGGGGCCAGGGGTCCATTCGCCATTCAACAGGGTTACGTGTGTTGACACTGATGCGTGTTTGGGTAGCGCCGACATCCTCAGCAGCGGCAGAAGTATCCTGATTAGTCTCCCAAAAGAACGGGTGGGGGCTAGCAGGATCGAGCAAGATTGTCTCAGCGAGTCTGATGGTTTCATTTCCGATGAATCGGACAAAGTTACGTTCCTGATCAAGTATTTGGCGGATATGACGATCAATGGCACGCTGTCCTTCATCGAACCTGACACCCTGTGATCCATGAGCGATTTGAAGAAGATCGATGCCCTTGGAAACGGTGATCCAATAGTCGAGTACCTTTATACTTGCCAGCTGTGGTTCATCGTTTTGGTCTTATACTTACAACTGTCTTTTATCTACTGTAGTAGGCCACCAGGTCAGGGGACTCGTTCCAGGCTTGCTGAGAGAGCTGTCGCATAAAGGCTCTCTCACCATTGGCATTCAAGAAGTTATGAATCTGGGTCAGCCATCCAGGGATGTTGTCGGCGCATGCCTGGAGTCTGTCGTCAAGCCGCTCCTGCAGGCTGCCCATTCGACGCTCATGTTCTGACTCGCTGAGGTTTCGCTCAGCGATATCATAAGCGGTATCTAGGATATCCGCGACAGTCTTGTAGTGAGCCTGAATCTGAGCCATTGGCTGATTCAGTGTATCGAGGCGTATTGATATGATACCATTGGAGAGAGTATCGGCGAGATCGTCTATAGATGATTGGATAAGTTGCATCTCCCGCACGACTCCGTAGATGTCGGCTTTGGTGACCTTGGCATTAGGATCTGAAGTCAGATGGTCGAGAAACCGGCCAGCTGCCCAGCTGCCTGTCTCAGAGATGGCCCAGGATATTCCGCTTGATACAAGAGCTTTGCCTGCAGACAGGAGCAGAAAGCCTGCCATGAAGGTCGCAGCCATGTTGTGTAGAAAGCTTTGTATAATCTGGAGTGAAGATCGTGCTAAGGAGGGATTGTTGAGTGCTTGTGACTTGTTTGTTTGCGAAATTGTCTTATTCAGGGAGACCTATGACCCTTTATCTGTATTTCTGTTGGGGGGAAAGTCTTGTTATTGCTTGTGGATTGAGGCCACTTGTTCAGTTAGATCATAAGGTTTAAGGCGGCAGCTGCGCAACCTTCTGAGACTTAACATTAAGGTTATTGTGTTCTTTGGCGTAGTGTATGACGCTTTCTATTATGTTATGGTAAGCATAAGCATCTTATTATCAGAGACCCCAATCGGCTATACCTCGTGTATTGCTATAGGGAACATTTTGACTTTTTCATACTTATTTCTGTATGTTTTCGATCGATTGTCACGATCTCGATATTTCTCGATATATTCTGCTCCCGTGGTCTTCGAAGATGAATCTCATGACTTGAATTATTCCGGTACCCAGGGAACTATTCTATATAGACGCTCAGTCTCACACAGTCTCCGTGCAAGATCACAAGCGTCACATATCTTGGTTCCCTCTCATGTATTGGCAGAACAACGAATTGGTATATTGCATCTAATGTCGTTCATCTATAGAAAGTTTTAAGTCTCAAGATAAAAGCAAGCCATAACCGCAAGAGGGTAATCAAGTGTAGTTCGAGTGAGACCAGCAATCGTGCCGCCCACAAAACTCCGTAGACTAGTACAAAAGTCAGCCACGATAACATACCGATAAAATTCGTTGCGCCAAATTTAATCAAGGAGGATGACGGTATGCAAACAATTAAAGTGTGGCTATGTAGATTGTGGCATCCATGTGGAACCTTGACATTGAAAAGACCTGAGGCAATAGTTGCCTCGTGGTACCTCAACGGTTGCTGCCGTCAACAAGGACCAGGCACAGGGTCGAGATCGGCATACAGCCTCCCAACCTGTTACTTGATTGATCAGTTAGCTATGTCCTCTCTTGCCTTTCTATTGGCATTTTAATAGTTAGAAATGTGACAATCCTAGAAGAAAGTAGTGATTTCAAGGCTAGCAGTTCGGGAATAACTTAAGCAAGATGGTCATCCCAATACAACCACTGTACGTTCCGAAACTGATGTAATATCCCAACTCTATACTCGTCTCACGAATCTATTCTATACTATTTAGCGTAGTGACTAAAGCTTATCGCGTTGATTCTGGGGGAACTATAGAGGACTGGCTCCATTAGTAGCCTACGTTACCCGTCCTGCGAGTAATTCCGATGGCCAACAGTAGCTTTTCAATATTTAATAAATTATTGCCTAAAAGATTAGCTATGATCCGATTGTTCGCCCACATTATTCTTTCGACCGCTCTGTGCCTGCATAGTTCTTTATTTTATACTGCCCTACAACGACGTTCAATCTAGAGAGACGTTCATGTTAAGATGTTTAGCAGAGCCGCTCTATATTGGGGGCTCTAAGTATCTCGATCAACATTCAATACTCATAGTATCTCTTCAAGATAATTATATCAAACTCAGCTATTAAAAGTCCACTAAAAGCAAGCTTCAGGCTAAACGCAAGAATGAACTGGACTGAACTTGGATTTTCTCCCTGATACAGTAGAGAAATCTCATACCAATGTTATAGGATGGCATATTGATAGCCTAGGAGAAATAATAATACTTCAGGCATTACGATACACGCTCATTTTTGTGTCTAGAGATGTGCTCCCACTCTGGGAGAGGCTACAGTATGATAAGTAAGAGATAAGATAACAGGGTCTTATCTCTGATAAGATAAATGCTTCTCGAAGGGCAATCTCTCAAGATAACGCTACCAGCTCGACTTACCCTAGGCCTGGGATTCTAATCACTTGGCCTTTTGTAATTCCCTTCTTCTATTGCTTATGAGAACCAAGATTATCCTATTGCTCTCGGGGGGGATGAGAACCGCTTAAGGAATATAAAAAGTCAATTGCGTAATGCTTGTAGCGTTTTAAAGCGTCCGGGAACCATGGTCAGTACATCTGCTGTGCAGTCATTCTAGCAGAGCTCGAACAATTAAGAGCATTATCAGCTCGTACATAGCCTTCAATGAGATATAAACTAATCGTCTAACAGTCCCATTACTCTCAGCTCAGATCACTATTATTGCAAATAGCACAACTCGACTCAAGTGGTCATGTGCAACACTCTGGACTTCTCCACGATGCCCAGACTCCCAAGGCAGTTAAAATGCCATCTCGGACCGACATTCTTGGGGAACCACAGAAGTCCATGAATGACACCCTTGACTCTGCGAAGAACCCGTCGGACCGACGAGCTCGACCCAGTTAGTTTCGCCCCCCAGCCCCAGATTCTCTTCTCCTTAACCCCAGCTTTTGCTTGGCCTGCATCGCCATCTCCATCCCCAGACCCATCAAGCGCCCCTCAAAAGCATATCTCGGGACGCGCGACACGAGATTCTGCCTTCCCCGGACCGACGAACGAGCCAGATCTGGAGTCCATGGGATGACGATTCGCGCCTAAAGACCTCATGAGCTGATCTCGACCCACCGGTCGCGGAACTGGAGTCCCAAAACCCCGAGAACTGACTGAGATTTCCCGTTAGACACTGCCACTCGGAGAATTGCACCATACCCTAGCTTAACTGTTCATCAAAGAGGAACCGTTAATGTCTCGAACTTTAACCTCAAACATGAGCCAAGGAGGCGAGAACGCGTCCCTGGACACCGTGTCACCATCCAACACCATCACAATGGCTTCTAAACCGTCATCAAAGGTCAACCATATTCCCGCCGATGAACCCAAGAGGCAAGCCCACAATGCAGAAGCCAGCGCCGCCACGGCGCTAGAGCACGAGCTTACCTTTCGCGACGCCGTGCGTCTCTACCCCAAAGCCATTGGCTTCTCGCTGCTGTTCTCCATGGCAATTATCATGGAAGGCTACGACATGGCTCTCATTGGCTCGTTTTACGGATATGAATCGTACGTTATTCCCTGTTCCCACGGCAGGCAAAAACGCTAATTTGCTTTTTTAGGTTCCGCAACAAGTATGGCAACCAACCAGATCCCGATGGCGGCATGGTTATCTCTGCGGATTGGCAGACGTACATCCAAGTCGGCGGCATGTGCGGGCAGATCTTCGGACTGTATCTCAATGGCTGGGTCTCTGATGCAATCGGATACAAGAAGACTATGATACTAGCGCAGATCATCATGGTCGCTTTCACGTTTATCGTCTTCTTCGCGAAGAATATCGAGATGATCCTTGCGGGACAGATTCTGATGGGCATTCCATGGGGTGTGTTTCAGACCTTGACGTTGGCATATGCATCTGATATCGCTCCCGTGGTTCTCAGGCCTTATCTCACGGCATATGTGAATCTCTGCTGGGTTATCGGGCAGTTGATATCAGCGGGGGTCCTTCGTGGACTTCTCAATCTGGATAATGAGTGGTCATATCGCGTTCCATTTGCGTTGCAATGGATGTGGCCACCGTTCATCATCCTCGGCACGGTATTTGCGCCAGAGTCGCCTTGGTGGTTGGTTCGCATGGGCCGTCACGAAGACGCAAAGAAGGCTATCCTAGGCCTCGTCACGCCTCAGCCGGATCTCAAATTCGATGCTGATGCGCAAGTCTCGATGATTCACGAGACAAATGAGCTTGAAAAGGCTACGTCTGCGGGCACTAACTACTGGCACTGTTTCATGAGAGCTGACTTGAGACGGACTGAGATTGCGTCCATCACATACGTCGCGCAAGCCTTGTGCGGCAGCGTTCTCATGGGCTATTCAGTCCAATTTTATGAACGCGCAGGACTCTCGTCAAACAGCGCGTTTACTCTTAACATTGTACAGTATTCTGTCGGCGCGATTGGCGTCATCCTTTCATGGTTCCTCATGGCGAGATATGGGCGTCGCGCGCTGTACATCGCCGGCACAACATCGCTTTTCATAATCCTTTTAGTAGTTGGCGGCCTTGGATTCGCACCTCAAAACAAGACAGGCCCTTCGTGGGCCATCGGCAGCCTTCTCATTTTTTATACATTTGTCTACGATCTAGCAGTTGGACCAGTCTGCTACACCATCGTCGCAGAAATTCCATCAACACGATTGAAAGCGAAAACGATCGTACTGGCGCGCAATTTTAATAACATGGCAGGGCTGGTAAATAATACGCTGATGCCAAGAATGCTTGGAGTACATGCATGGAACTGGGGTGCAAAAACAGGTCTTTTCTGGGCGGCGTTTTGTTTTCTCATCATGGTTTGGGCATATTTTCGTCTCCCGGAACCAAAAGGCAGGACTTATGGAGAGTTGGATGTCTTATTTGAGCACAGAGTCAGCGCACGTAAATTTGCCAAAGCGCGGGTGGATCAATTTGGAGATACCACGGGTGCCGTCGAGGTTGATGCGCATTTTAGGTAGATAACGGTTTGTACTGGGTAAACTATGGGTATATAATGGGACACGGGGTTTAGATTGGCGTCAACATGTAATCAATTTGCATATCTTGCTCACAGTGGCTTCATTCGCGGTCGAATCACAGCTGCAGGCGAAATAATTAGCCAAGACATTGTCACCCTGCAGTCGCATCGCATCTGCAGTGAAGCAGCTGACAATCTCTGTTGCTCTGTAAGGGGAAATAATCGGGTACTTCCCAAATGAGTAGTAGATAGCAATGGAAGTTAATCATGAGGCGCGGGGAACGCTCAAACCTCGGATCTGATCTCGGACCGTCTTGATTGCATTCATTGCAACGGATATTCTAGCGTCAACCTTCGATTAACAGGCCTTTTCTCTTGGCTCTTTCACGATCTACGAGAGTTCTCCACTCAAAAATCCCTTCTCGTCGGCTGATTAGCTGCAGCTCAACTCCTGTCGGTCCGACGACATCGGCAAACCGAAGCGGTAGGGGCGTAATCTGGGGTCTAGAGAGGTCGGCTGAATTACCTACTTATTAGGCAAAACCCGGGCTCGACCATTTATCGTTGCCTCATTTTTCTTCCATTTTTATATCTTTCGACATTCCTTCGACGTTTAATGACTGCGTTTGAAAAGTGTAAAGTGACGACGGAGGCGAAAACGTACTTGGGCACTCCGAAAAGAACTACAATGACGGCCAAGAACACTACACCCCGCCCTCGATGGCATCCTTCGCCGACATACCACCTCAAAGCACCTCGGGGTTGGATCAATGATCCGTGCGCACCCGGATATGACCCCTCAACAGGCACTTACCACCTATCTTATCAGTGTCAGTACACCCATTCAATCTTTCGGCCAACTCTTATGCTGACTTTGCCACCAGGGAACCCCAAATCCTGTGATTGGGGTGACATCACTTGGGGTCATTACACAAGCAGAGACGGTCTTACTTGGGAGCAAAACACACAAAACCCAGTGCTAGAACCCTCTGAGCCTTATGATGATAAGGGAATCTTCACTGGCTGTCTTCACCCCACAGGTCTTCAAGGAGAAGAAGGCCAACTTACTGTTATCTACTCATCCATCACAAATCTTCCCATTCACTGGACTTTGCCGTATACTAGAAACTGCGCTGGATTGTCAGTAGCAACATCCACAGACGGTGGTAAGACATGGCAGAAGAGTGAACAAAACCCTATTTTGGAGGGCGAACCCGAAGATCTCACCGTCACAGGGTTCAGAGACCCGTATCTTGCAGAATGGCCTGCTTTGGATGAAATGAGAGGCGAGGCAAGCTTGTACGGTTTCGTATCAGGAGGTGTTGTCGACGGCGGACCTACAGTGTTTCTCTACGCCATCTCACCGACCGACTTGACACAGTGGACATATCTCGGCCCTTTGATCGATTTACCCACAGGATACAGCCCTTCTGGACGATGGGGCGGCGATTTCGGTGTCAATTGGGAGTGCGTCAACGTTATGACTCTTCACAACGAGTCCGAGGAGCGACCTTTCATGCTTATGGGAACTGAAGGAGGAGTTAAACCTGGTGCTAAGGAGGGCAGCGATCAGTGGTCACTTTGGATGGCTGGGTCTCTTGAGCAGACCGAACAAGGACCGCGGATAAAGCCCGAGTACAGCGGGATCCTCGACCACGGATGTTTATATGCACCCAACTCTTACGAGCACCCTATTACGAAAAACAGGATCGTCTGGGGATGGTTGAAGGAGGACGAGCTTACCTTGGCCCGACGCGAATCCAAGGGTTGGACCGGATACTTCTCTATCCCCCGCGACTTATTTTTATACACGGTCGAAAACGTAACGAGGACTCTAACTTCATCATTGGCCGATGTTGGTTGCACCAAGGCTACCGACAATGGAAGGGGGTCAAAGACGGTTCAGACATTGGGAATTCGGCCACTGCCAGATCTGCAAGGACTGAGACGAGGCAAGCCCGGCTACTGGAATAACATCGACACCAAAACCAATCTTGGAAAGCTTGTAGATACACATACCGGAAGCTGGGAGTTGGAAGCTACAATTAAGGTCTCGCCAAAGGACCAAGCCCTTGGTTTCTGGATTCGACACAACGAAGACTTGTCTGAAGGAACAGCCATTCACTTCTCCCCCCAAAGCGAGAAGATCACCGTCGATCGAAGCAAGTCCAACCACGAAGCCGATATCGAAAAGGATTCTGTTTCCGGACCTTTCACTCTCTTCTACTCGGACAGAAACGGTTCAGAGGAGTTGGAGAAGCTACACCTGAGAATCTTCTGCGATGGCGATGTTCTCGAGGTCTTTGCCAACGATCGATTTGCTTTATCGACTATGGTTTATGCTGACACTCGAGATTGCACGGGTTTGAGCTGGTTTGTTGAAGGAAATGGAGCGAGCGAGACTGTTTTTGAATCGGTGAAGCTATGGGAGAACATGAAGGAAGTTGTTGAGGTGGATGAACCTGTTGTTTATGAGCGAAGTCAGTTGTAATGAACAGCTTCTGACGTGCCGGCGCATGGAGTTACCATTATCGGGTTTATGATAGTCGAAAAGCGATAAATTGAATTTATTTCCATCCAACATCTTCTCTCTCGTTTTTGTCACTACCCATGCCGAGCATCTAGGGGTTTGCTTGACGGTCACTGCCATCCGCTTTACCCCTTGCTTCAAGCCAGTGAATTGTTTCAAGGTGCTGCTATCTGTAACCAGGCCTCTGGGAGCAAGAAAACTCCCCAATGTATCCTAAGCCTTTGCTGAGTTGCTTGAGTCTAGGTCCCGAGTTTTCTTCTCCCCCACTGACGATGTTATGTCATGCATAGGGATGCTACGTTTGGTGGCGGTCAGCAGTCGTTAGATCTGAGGTGGCGAGGTTGAGGTTACTACCGTAACGGGCAATACACCCCGCTGCAACCTTACGATTGGCAAAACTTCCGTATTTGTGAATCGTTAAAGCCTGCTTACTTCCCCTCTATAAAAACAGGCTTGTCATGCTAAAGGTCAGCTGGTTTCCGAGAGAAAAAGACTTTTCACATGGATCTCCTTCTTGCCTACAAGATTACTGCTTTATATTTTAAAGTTGCCCAGTTCTCTACTGAACCGATTGACATATTATCATGAAAGTTGTTGCAGTCGCCGGCGGAACTGGAAGCGTTGGTAGCACCATCGTCGATGGTCTTGTAGAGTATGGGAAACACAAAGTGTATGCTCTGTCCAGAAAGGTAAGTCAGTCTTCTGCGTTTAATCTTCTATGGGTTCTTGATGTTGACCATTAATAGGAAAGAGAGCCGCAAGGCGCTGTGAACTACCTCAAAGTGGATTACAATGATCCCGATGCCATCACGAAAGCCCTAGAGGCTGCAGGAGTCAATATTCTCATTTGCGCTATCAGCGTCGTATCACCAGAGGCAAACCAGGCACAGAAGAATTTAATCCAGGCCGCTGAACGGTCTTCAACCACTGAGCGCTTCGTGATTAGTAGTTTCGATATGCTGCACGTTAAAGAGTAAGTAACCCTGGCACTCCTTGAGCATGGCTAACCATTGGTGTAGGGATATTGAGCTCTCACCATTGACCAAATATACCTTTGAGGCCATTGGTGAGCTGGAAAAGACCAACCTCACCTACACACGCATCGCTAATGGATGGTTTCTTGACTACTATGGCATGCCTCATTGGAAGTGTAATCTCGAGCCATGGATCAACATTATCAATATGCAGAGCAAATGGGCCGTCATTCCAGCTGATGGAAATATCCAGGCTAGTTTCCTCACATCTCAGGATATGTCTAGATTCGTTGCGCGCCTGATGGATCTTGAGAAGTGGGACACAATCAGTGCCATTCGGGCTAACACCTTGTCATTCAACGAATCGGTAGCGGTTGCGGAGAAGGCCAGAGGTAAATGTATGCCCGTTATTATCAACCACTGATTACCAATTACAACTAGGTACCAAGTTTGATGTTGCTGTTGATAGTTTGGAGAAGTTGAAGTCTGGTAAGATTTCATTCTTTCCTGATTATCCTTCGATTGGTCACGGTGAAGGCGATGAGGCATTCTTCGCCATGATTCATTATCAAGCTGGCATTGGCAGGTATCTCGTGCCTCGGGATCTTCCTCCGTTGGACGAAAAGTTTCCGGACTTGAAAGTTACAACCCTTCGGAAGTCATGGAAAGTGCCTGGAAGGGGAAATGATGCTGTTCAGTATCGGGTTATCGGCACATCAGTTCTGAAATTTTGAGCTTACTCAAGATACTGCGAGGGTTCCCAGCTTAGAAGAACAATGAACATGAGCATCAGTATTCTTCCAGATGCATCAATCTGTGATCTGCTTGTGTTTGGTGCAATAATTTCACCGCATCTCAAGTCTAGTTTCAGACTCTTAGTCACTTTAGACCGTCACCAGCTCATTTCATCACGTCAAGAACCTTTCCGTGATCACATCCAAGCATATGTCATGCGCTAGCATACCAGGCAAAGATACTGCAACTGGTCTCCAGAACTATCGAATCAAGCAGCAATGCCAAAGTTGTGGATGTCCCTTGCATTATAAAGTCGCTCAGTAGACAAGATCTCTCTCCTGAACTATTGAACCTTGTCTCCCTCCATGTTCTTTTCCTCACAACGCCTGCTGTAGCTTATAACAGCTCCTTTGGGTTAAGAAACAGCCGAGTCTGGTGTTTCACACTAATTCCGCAGGCCTCGAGCCCGCGGAATTCTTCCCAGTGCTAGCGTCTGTGCGCTCTGATCGTCCAGCACTGACTCGAAATCCAGTGACTCGGAACGGGTCCATAATTGAAATTGTAAGACTACCCGTTTTCCATCTTGATTCGCTGCTTGTAAGCCTAACAGCCACTTGCTCCCTGGCTAACGAACCTTATCGCTCTACTCCCAAAGCCACATGGCTGTTTCCGGCTACTGATTGCTCTAGCTGACGGCAGCATGTTCTGATCGTTCATGACTTGGGACGAAATGGCGTCAAGTAAGCAGCCCATAATTTGATGGTCTGATTTGGGCCCGGTTCTCGGTTCTTTAGCCCTTTAGCCACTTTCTCGCGTCGGTTGTGTCTTCCACTGACTTAAATCTCTGCTAATCCGCTGCTCTACAGCTTGGTGAGTGCTCCGTTTTCTGCTTTTCATCACTCGTTCATACAAGACGTCTATGGCCATGGCTGCTTCAGATTATGCCTCCGAGTCTAGGGGTGCGGTCGCCATCGCTGTTATGGCGACCCTGTCGTCGATCTCTCTTATCGTGGTATCCCTGCGAGTTTACGCCCGGGCCATCATGCTGAGAAACTTTGGCGTCGATGATGCATGTGCGATCCTTGCTTGCGTGGGTGTCACATTCAGCATTGAGAGATCCCCTTGCTAATGACAAGCAGTTGTTGACGATCGCTGATGCCACAATCATCGCAACAAGTAAGCTGGCCCTCTAGAAGTAAGCTTTTATTTTACAGTTTACTAATATCCTATAGACGTTAGAAATGGCCTTGGCTCTCATATATCTACACTTTCGGGAGAACAGATTAGTAACTTCTTGAGGGTAAGCTTTACTGATACCCATTTAGCAACCTAGCTAAACCAACCAGATGTTTTACTTCTCAACCGTCGTCTACAATGTCACCTTAGCAGTCATCAAGACCACCTTCCTCCTCCAGTACTACCGTGCGATACCTGTACGCCAGTATAAGAAGACATACATTGCATCCGTCGTCCTCGTCACTTGCTGGAGTCTTTCTCAAATCTTTCTGAATACTTTCATGTGCGTGCCTATCGCATCTTTCTGGGATGTCACCATCAAGGGCACTTGTACTCTCAACAAATCGTCATTTTATGTCAGCGCGGCGGGCAACATTTTGACTGATATCTTGATCATGGTCCTCCCGATTCCCGTTCTTCGCAGTCTGAAGCTCGGTCGGCGACAAAAGTGGATACTTATGTCTGTGTTTTGCCTTGGAATATTGTAAGTCTTTCAAACATATCTGAGCTTGTACGTACAGCTAACAGGGAATAGCACGTGTCTCATTTCACTCGTTCGTATTAAATTCCTTAACATCAGCACGGACATCACATGGCATAATGTCGAATCAGCATCTTGGTCAGTCAGCGAGTTGTGCTGTGGTATCATCTGCGCTTGCGTTCCAACTCTCCGGCCTCTGCTATCAGGCCATGGCCGCGGTTCTAGCCATAACCAATCGTCGTATGCAAGACATGAACATTCGAGGTCCAACGCCACGGCTCGCCAAACAGTTACCTCTCGAAGTCATGAAATGCATGATCTGCCTAGGACGCTTCACTCATCTGAGAGTAAGGATCAGTTACGTCCCTCGGAGTCAACAATTGTAGTGCGTACCGACGTCGACCAAAAGAGAAGCCTGCCTCAGCCTGGACATGGTCCAGGAACACACCGTGTGGTAATACAAGGAAAATACGAACAAAGGCATAGCTTGTCAAGCGACTCTGAGGATCCCTTTTCTATGCACCAGGTAGTTTGAGATAGTATAATGGACCAATTTGATGGTATATTAATCAATGTTCTAAAGGTCATGCTTCTTCTTATTCATAAACTTGTTGTATTGTTCCATCCCGGTCGCTGACTGGTTGCACAAGATGAGCCCAGTTAATCTGCCTTGGGCACGAATTTTAATACTCAACCTCCTCAAAACGGTACCTCAAGTTATTTCACAGCCCAACCCGGCCATAGCAACCGTCTTACCGCAGAATCCTAAAATATTCATCTCTTCAAGCTTATGAAACCGATCGCATCACTGCTTCCGTCTCAAAGACTCAACTTTCCATATCGTGATAATGAGCCTTTACCATCCTCTTACCTCTGACGAGAAGCATTCCGAAATCAGAGTTTGCATACTTCTACCAAAAAGCCATGGTACTATGGTCGGCTGTAAGCTGGAAACCCTAAACTTACTAGAAAACAAGATCGATTACGAAGCCCTTTCTTATGCTTGGGGTAGCTCTGAGGATAAGGCGACGATAACAGTGAACGAAGTGACGCTACAAGTCACCCAGAATCTGAAGGCCGCCCGGGTGTATCTGAGACATGAGTCACGGTCGCGTCCCCTTTGGATCGACGCTATCTGCATCAATCAATCCGATGTAGATGAGCGAAATTCGCAGGTTCGTTTAATGGGCTGCATCTATTCCTCTACCTCATGTGTCATTTCATGGCTTGGGCTAACGGATGATCCTATCGACTATGTTGAACAAATGAGAAAGGCAAGGTCATTGATCAAATTAGTCAGGTCATGCGGCAGACGAACTATTCGCACTTTTGTTGGATAGCCCAAGCAGAGAGGACCTTGAAGAAGTATTTGAAGATGGTCTCTATTCTCTTCAACTTGTCATCGGCGAGCAAAAGTACCGTCCGCCATATTGGCGAAGAGCTTGGATTATCCAAGAAGTCAGCTTGGCCCGTGTTTGGAAATTGCAGTCGGGTGCCGTGTGCATTTCGGAAGGGGATATTGAAGCAGTGATGGAAATACTTCAGGACCCCAGGATAAAGACTGTCATGAAGAAGAAGTATCAAGCACGAAGACTTCGAGCACTGTTAAGTCTCAATTCTTTCCTGTCTGTATCGGTCTGTCGTGGCATTCTCTCTTCCTCCGAAGACGAAGATACTTCGAAGAGGCGACCAAAGAAGCCGAAAGACAAGTGATCTTGTGTGAACCGGCAGTCATATGCACAAATAGCTATACTGAGAATTTAAAACGGGTTATGGATAACAGACTTGCAAAATCTAACATTTGCTACCGGTACCGACATTTCCATCAACAGTAGAGCCATGTACTTTATTTTTGTTACGTATTTTGTGAGACTGAAAAGACCTATGATGCATGTCAGCTTATGTGGCTTAAACCACTGGATCATACCCTACGACTTATTTTCATCCCACTGTTTACAACCAATAGATATCCCTGGTGATATCTGCAAGGTGGTACAATGTTTGTAATTTCATGCATTGCAATTCTTCTGAAGGCCAATCGTTACAGCTCTTATCTCTTCTCCAGTTTCAGCGCCCATCACAAAGTCTGCAAGAACTTCCAGATTGTTCTTGCAGACTTTGGTATCGTGGGTAAATACACCGAACAGTCGGAGTACTTCTATGGAACAGCATATTATAAGGCCCCCGAGATCTTCGACGAAATGGCCGATGTGGTCGATGATAGGTCTGGTGTATGGTCAACGGGTATTATTGTTCTTGAGAAGATGTACGGACTTGATAAGAAAAAGCATCCCAAGCCCAAATGCGAGTCTGAAAGGGACGAATGGTATGCAAACTGGCGGAAGGAAGTGAAGCGAAAGGTTGAAGGTATTAACTGTGAGTCTGAGCTAGGAGGTTTGATGAAGATAATGCTCGAGGAAATCTTTGTGGATTGTGGTGCAAGAGTTGATGCTAAGCGTTGCCTGGGGACCGGTACACGAATCGATCTCTGGAGGAGGCATTCAATTCGTATGCGTTGGTGGAAGTCTTGGGTGAAATGGGTGGATGGTGTACCAGAAATGCGACAGAAAGATAGCCAAGGGGAAAGGGCAAGAAAACGAAATGCACTAAAAACGGGTTAATCTGCATATCTCAGTTGAAATAGTATTATAGTAAGGTATATTTCGTTTCTCTCAATACTTGGGAACATTGTTACAGTTACATGGCTTTCCAAACTCACACGTTAGACCCTCTGGCCAGACTATTTTCAGTTCCGCTGTTGCAGTCGATAGATCGAGTGATGTATCAAACTTTTCTTGTCTTCCAAGCGTCGGGTTAGACATAGTTCTTAGCACTCGGCCTCGGCCAGAGGTGTTCTTGGGCAGTCCTGGTGACAGTATGGCTGGTGGAACATACAATGGCGAAGCCGCCGTCTCAGTGCCATGAGGAACTACCGGTCTAGATCCTGTGTCTGGCTTTTGTTGTTTCCCGCCTGAAGTCTCTGCCCCAGCGCCGGAAATATTCTGAGATGTATCTGGCGAAGGCGGTCGGTCCTGGTTGTCTTTGACGGTCGCCTCAAAATGCTTCTGAGCAATCAAACAGGTTTCCTCGGCTGCTTTGGCGCTTCTCTTACTCGCATTGGCCGCTACCTCACCCGCCATAGCGCTCCTTTTGCTTGCTTTGGCTGTTTGCCGCGTCGCAAAAGCCGTGACTCCATTTGTAACAGCCGCCACGGCTCCGAATATCCAAGCTGCTGTTGTATTTGAAACCTCGACAGGTGAATTTATTTTGGCTTCACCATTCGCCGCTATGTTAATAGCTCCCGAGGTAGCAGGTACAGCAGAGGAAAAGGCGAAACCTGTATTTGGCGAAGTGGTGGCAGACGGGTTTTGGGTTATGGATTCCTGGCGCAGATCTGGATGATCTGACTGTATCTCAGCTCTTGACCTCTTATGCCTGCTTCTTTTGTGGTCTTGTTTCGCTTCTTCGGGAGAAAATACCATTGTTTCTTGGTTGCTTTCTTCACCATGATCGCAATGCGGTGGCTGATCTGTCTCTGGAACCTCTTGAATCACATTGGCACCGGTAGTTGCGTCACTTCTCGTCATAGTTATTCCCTCTCCAGGTTTCTTCGCTTCATTCCTCACTCTTTCCCATCTCTTGGAGTCCTCCTGTAGCCTTTTTATCATAGCCTAGCACACACGTTAGAAATTGCGATAAAACAAACGTCAATCAATGTCGGAATGGAAACTTTACCGGAGTCAATTTCCCCTGTGTTTTAATGAAGTACCCACGCGTAGATCTCCCTGTTTGTATATCCTGCATAATAAGAAAGATAGTAATCAGTAATATGTTTATGGAATAGCCACAGCATTCAAGGAGTGCTTATGCATCAACATACCTCGCAATAGCCAAGCCTCACAGAAGGGCTACCTCCCAAATAGTGATATATATCTTTAGCAATGACTTCTCGGTCGATACCACACTCTGGTAGAAAGCATCCACTCCCGTCGTGTCTGTATGAACCTTTGCCGTCAGCATGACGATCCGGCAATGTTGACCTCATGTCTCCAACGTCTCGAGTGCCATCATAACAGGGTTCGTCACCATGAGCTGATGAGCACTTCAACAAAGAACTGATAGAATAGGTAATATCTGTGAGAATCGAAACTAATTCTTTTATAAGATAAGGATCGTTCCCGCAGCCCTCGTTATCCACGGCATTCTCGCTGCTGGGGAGCTGCTTCAAAGAATCCTTTTCTTTCTGGACAATGTATAAAGCGTATCTAAGGAGTCCATTCAAGTCGCAAAGGGTGGCTTCCCGATTCTGTGAAATGTAGTGCGGAAAAGTCCATGAACTCGTTGCTGAAAAATGGTAATCATGGTTGCCATACCAGATTGTGAATCGTGCTCGTTCGTCCCTGATGTGTTGCTCAGACTTCGAGTTGAGCCTAGCACATTTTGACAAGGTGTCGATAACATCGTCAAAGACACTCTGTCATTCTGCGGTTCTCTTCAATATCAGATAATAAAGGCCTACGAGATAATTGGAGCGGACACGGCGGGGCAGTCAGACTTATGCTGACGGGCGGATCTAAGTAGGCCTGTCAGCTAGCATTGCCTTATTGATGCCTGACATTTACATATGCAAATATGCACTTATGAGATAAAGTTGATTATTAAAGTACCTATACTTGCCAAGGCCTGAGTTGCGAGGTGGTGCAGAGGCACATGGTACACCTTTCTTACTCTCACACTTGCACATTTGAGCACCCCAGTCCACACGACTACTAGCGGATGTTCTTACAGTGTTGCCGACCGAGCTTTGGACGACCGATAATATCCTAGTGTTTTGTCCTTCTCCATAGTAACTTAACATTCTTGTATCATCCGTAGTTACAGAATAAATGGTCTCTAATTGCAGCCCATTAGCTAAAGCGTTATCTAGATTACGTGCCTATGAAAAGATCCCGCTGCGGAATATGGAGGCTTCTGGTAGTCTACTTTGCTATACGTGGATGTCTCTCCAACAAGAACAAAGAAGCGATCAAACCAGCAACAGACATGGCCGCCATAAATATATTCTGCAGATTATTGCCCTCGGCAAATGCTTTTCTCACAGCTAGCTGTTGGGGCCTGTCTAGGCCATTTATCGCAGACACGGAGTCAAGGATTGCCGCTGCCTGCTCCGGAGAGACAAGATCGTTCAGCTTCGGTTTCAGGTGATTGTTGAGAAGTGTGGCGCTACGGACCTGTCAATAATCCATATCTGGCAGAGACATGACGGGACAAATTACCAAATTGCAAGTGAGACTGTGCCACCGAGAACACGGATCTGAGTCAATGCGCCCATCATCACAGCTTTATATAGTTAGTTAGCACCCCTGAATCTCACCGGCAAAAGGTCACCTACGCAGATTTGTTTCAGAAACCACCACCCTAGCAAAGGTTAGGACGGTAGCCAGACCCATACCAAACCCGACTCCCATCAACACCTCATATCCGAACTGAGCATCTGGCATGTGAGTTGCATCTGTAGACAGTGAGCATGTCAAGCCAACGCCCAAAACTTGTAGCACCGCAGCGACAATTATAAGATATGCGGGCGGCACCTTGGCGTTTCCGGTCAAGTAACCCGAGAGGACAGTTGCGGCAGGAGAAATCAGCATCATAGGTAGTAGGATGATGCCAGCGAGAGATGGCGACATTCCATAAACTGCTTGCGCTCTTTGTGGAATATTGACGACCATTGAGACGAAAGGGAAACCAACGAAACAGGTAGTTCTGTGCGATCAGTCAGTGCTTGGGGAGAGGAGGAGAACATGACCGCGACTTCAGCTGCGGCTTTAGAAGTGATCCTAGAGACTATATCTATTCTAGTTAAACTAGTAATATTTAGTTCTTTAGAAATACTAATAACTATACTATCTAATGCTTCTTTAGTAATATTATCTCTTATTAATAACCTTTTAAGTATTAATACTATTTATAAGTATACTTATAAGGGCTATCTTTAATTTATAGATAGTTACTTAAGCTTTAATTTTATAAGCTTTAGTATAAATATAACTACTTTAAGTTATATTACTTTAGCTAGAGGCTAGGCTTAAGTGTTAAATAGCTAGTGTAATATTCCCTATCTAGGTAATAGCAGCAATTTCTGTGGTGGTTAAATGGTACGTGGCTTACAATAGCATGGCGCTTGAGATCCTATCCTTGCAAATACTCGGCGGGAACACAGGCTCTTGTTTGCTTGTCGACTTTTCAACGTAGACCTCCCAGAAGCCAAATGCGATGAAGAGTGCTCCTGCCAGGACCAGTGTGGCTATCACAATCGCATTGCTCCATGAGTAACGAGTACCTCCCTCCTCAAGTGCGAACACAAGGAGAACAGAGGCTGCAAGGAGAAGAACTATTCCCAGCATGTTGATGCGGACCCAGTTCGAGCGTCGGACTTTCGCCCGCAACACTTTCAGAAGTGAGAGGTTGGATGACTCTTCGGAAGCTGGCAGGAAGAAGCAAACCATGACAAAGGCGATGGCTCCTCCAGGAAGGCTATCATATTGTGTTAGCATGTCACGATGGAGCATAAAGGCAGCGTCGTACTTAAGAAGAAAGACCCAGCGCCAGGTCGAGTGCTGGCTGATAACACCACCAAGAATGGGGCCTAGAACGCTTGCGGTGATGAAGACTGTCGACATGACTCCCATGTACTGTGCATATTTGCTGATTGGTACCAAGCTTGGAGCGATTGCGAGGATCATGGCGTAGATTCCTGATGCCCCCAATACCTTGGAACGTACGATGATGCTTAAAGCCGTGAGTAAGGCTTCGGACTGGATGTTGATAGTGCCTACAGGTCAACGACATTGTTTGCAGCACCACAAAGACCAGAAAACAAGGTGAAGATGAGTAGGGCAAGCAAAAGCATCGTCTTCTTCCCGAAAACATCGCTAAGCTTGGCATAAATAGTCAAAAAGCCTGCAGCCATCAGCGAAATGTTTCATATGCGAAAGAGATAATGTGCGCACCGGTGTATGTCAACAAATATGATGTGACGATCCAATCGCGAAGAATGAAACTATTGAGGGCGTTGGTGATGGAGACCAACGATGTACTGACGATGGTTGTCTCGAGCGTTGATAAGAAAAGGTTGATCCATAGCCTGGTACTACAAGCTTAAAATCATCGGAGTGTGAGTTTTCGTAGTTGACTTACGCTGCACTCAAAGAATGAAGCTTCCATCCTGTAAGATATTTCTTATCCTCGTTGTTTTCCGCTGGATCTTCTTCAGGGGAGGAGGCCGCCGCATTGTGGAGAATTGGCGTCGATCCTTTCTTCTGCAGCGTTGTTTCTTCAGTGGATTTAGAGGCAGGGGGCTCTGTACCCATTTCGTAGCCCGGATCTTGACTGCGACTTGTACGACGCTGCATTGTCAAAAAGACACTGTGAGTGATTTCATTGCAAAGAAAAGGAAGTCAAACAGAGAATTGGAATTGTTTTTGGGAGATACGAAGACCAATCGGACGATTATTAATTAGCTGAAGGTGTTGGTAAACGCGAAGACGCGCAAGCGACCCTCCATGAATCCTTCCAGATATTGGATGACATGCTGCTGGCAGTGCTGAGGCCAGAGTGTCCATGTCCAACACGATTATCATCGCTTAATCCCTGGAGTTTCAGATCCCGAGTCGACTCTCATCCTCCCGTAGTTATAATTAGGGTCAACAGTTTGTTACCTTCGGTGCCTGCAGATACATTCTGGCCTGGGGCCGTTTAGAGCTATGCTCAGGCAAGCTCGTCCAGGGCAGAGCAAGCGGGATGCCGCGCCCGGATAAATCTTAGCCGACTCAATTCACTGGCGCAGCTCAGCTGAAGTCCTGACAACGGTCACGATCTGACTGAATAACATTCTGCAGATAATCTTTCATCTCTGTAACCATGTCGCAAGCATCTAAACCCCTACAAGAACTTTTCTTCATGTCGTTTAATGACACGTCGCCAACGACAATCATCCTACTCCATGGCCTCTTCAGCTGCAACCTCGAATGGGAGCACGTTATTCCCCACCTCAGCGATTACCATCTCATCGTCCCAGATCTTCCAAAACACTCTCAATCGCGAGATATAGGGCCATGGTCAATTGAGCTCGCCGTAGACTCTGTCGCGCATCTCATCCGAAAACATGCTCACGGTGGAAAAACACACGTTGTCGGTCTTTCGCTAGGCGGCTTCACCACGATGGAATTAATCCGCCGGCATCCAGACCTCGTTAAATCAGCATTCGTCACTGGCTCAACCCCATTCCGACCGTGGCAAGTCTGGGCAGCAGAAAGACCCAGCCTCCTCCACTACGGTCTCAAACTCGTTCTTTACAGTGGTTTTTATACTCTCAGCGTCTGGATGAAGGGTCTCAAGGATCATACCCAGCTCAAGAACGAAATCGCTACTAATAATGATTGGAGCTTGGTCAATGACGCTTACGCCGGGCTTGCTAAGTGGCAACATGAAGACGTCAAAGCAGTTGCTGAGAAGGACAAGCGGATATTGGCAGCTGCTGGAGATCAAGGTGATGATTTTGATGGTGCGAAGGAAATGGCTCTGTCGTTTCGCAAGGAAGGGCGCGAGGATGGAAAGAAGAGTACCGCGGTTCTTATCAAGGGAGCTATCCATGCCTGGAATTTGCAGTTTCCGGAATTGTTTGCCGAAGGTATCAAAGCTTGGGTTGAGGAGAAGCCTCTTCCTCAAGGCTTTGTGAACTTGATTGACTGCTAAAGTGATGACGGCACTGACTTGCTTTAGATAGAATACAGATAACTATTATTCATTATGAAAGTCATAAGTCCCAAATACCCATACTCTTGCCGCGCATTGCCCAAACACGCAAAGCTTACCATGCGGTACTGTTGAAGAAGCCAAAGATCGGAAGAACTGGCGTCTGCGGCGTCTGCGTATCCATACTGTCCATGACTGGAAGATTTCCAGCAATGGACCAATCCCCAGCCATAGTCGGGCTTTGAAACATATCCGTAGAAGCATTCCCATTTGTGCCCATCTGCATCTGATCCATACCTCCCAGGCCACCGCCATTCGTGGGCTGGAAGGGCATCTCCCTAGGGCTCATCCACGACAACCCAGCCTGCGATACAGCAATCCGAAGCTTCTGCACACATTCAGGAACCTCAAATGGGGTTCCAAGCTGCTCCAGCGCCCTTTGTCGAGGTTCCCAAGCTTTGAGCAACAATCTAGCAAGCTGAAAATTTTTGTGCTGAGATAGATTCCAAAGCTCTTCATGATGACGGTAAAACCCATCGAAAAGGCTCCATGTCCGTTCTGTGAAAGATCCAACCGGTGAGCGATGAACAAGTTGACCCGCGAGAAAGATGAGTGAATCGAAATGAAAGTGCAACTTTGATGAGTACGCAAAAGGACCGTTTGCAATGAGGTCATGAAGCGCATGTTCATTCTCATTGTGCGCAAGCCAAATTCGAAAGAAGTTATCATGAGAATTCTTGACTTCGGTTCCCCATTCTGGTGTCTCCTCCATGGGTGTCGCCATCGTTCTCACTTCCTTCAGAATATGGGGTCTAAATGCCAGTGCGAAGACGTGAAGCGGACCTCCTGACGGATCACAGTACTTTTTCTCGGCTTCACTCATCTTTTTGTCAAATTCATCAGCGAGATGCGTCAGCTTGTCCAACGACTCACGATAGAGATCATATTCAGGTGTTCCAGGCTCCACGTCTTGACCTCCTAGTAGGTGTTCGAAATCGGACATCTGATGATCCTTGACGAAGTGAACGATCTCATAGAGCAGGAGAGCAAAGGCCATCTCTGTGGTACCCTCTTTGTTCTGGATCACCTTTGATTCTGGGGAAAAGTCCGAGTCGTTGATGTTGTGAGGAAGCTTGGTGTCGCAACCCAGCGGTAACAGTGTTGGGTTCATTCCAGATGTTGCGGCGTACATGCAGTCCAGTATGATGATTCGCCACCACACTCGACGACGCATCTCTGTGTCGAAAGGCGTCATACCTAATGCTTCTCCATCGCGATGGACACCCATTTTGTGAGCTATGCGAATAACGACGCCGCTGAGAACCCATACAGCGTCATGGTTGCTGCGGCCTTGTAAGGCGATCTACAAATGATTAGCTCTGCATTGCATCCTGGTCAGCTTTGTAGCCTTACCAAGTATAGAACGAGAGCTTGGAGAACGACCATATCATAATTCCTAAGGAAATTGACCTTGTTCAGCGCCATCTTCAGGCCTTGGGTGAATATCTGCAATGCTTCATCCTTGTGCAATCCCAACATCGTCATCGCTTCCTCGCCCGTCAGCGTAACAGCAGAAACAAGATATATAGCATATAAGAGTGCCCGATTCTTGTGCGATATGTCAGAGTGGTTCGTCATTGCACCGATGACCAAATGCTCTGTAGTTGGAGTATGGATCATTTTGGTTACAGGATTGACTCTTTCCAGAAACACCTGCCATAAGCGAAGGATCTGGAAAGGTAAAGGAGCTTGATCATTGAAACTCAAAGCAGAAGTCCTGGCTAAAAGAAGGTCATCGTCTTCGTGGGGGGCGGGTGAATCGATTGGATGGCAGGTCTCCTCATCTGACGTATCCTCATCAAGAATATGACGCATTTCTGAGATCTATGCTCTGACTGTTAGCAAAGAGCCTCGTAAACTATATAGCGAAAAGGGATATCTTACATTCTCATGTATTCTTCCCCAGATGTAGCTATCCAGGAATTTGTACCCTCCATTCCGAACTACTAACTTGCCAGGGCCGGTTGGTGTCTGAGCACCGTGTCCGTTGGATTGAGCCGGTGAAGACCTGGCAGATATTTCCATCGGATCATGAGGCGTCAATCCATTTGCGTCAGAACTTTGCTTGGGTGAATCTTGAGAAGTGTACTGCTCCAGAAGGGCTTCAAGGTTCTTGATCCTCTCCTGTAGTAGCGCATTTGGCGCTCTTCTCTTGCGAGCTGGAGCAGGCGTTGATGGCACGCAAGGTACATTTGCCTGGACGTTTCAGTTTCAAGATCGTCTTCTGAAGCTTCAGAGCATACCTTTATGCAGTTGTTGCAAGGAAACACGCGATTGCATTTCACCTTGCGATGCTGACAGTGGTTGCACGCCAAGACCCGAGGCGTTTTGGGCGCTGGCGCGGAGGCATCGGAATGGTAAGGCGAGTCTTGAAGTTGCTGGAAATCCGATCCGCCATTCATGATTACCGACTATTATTCTTCGATATTTCAATAATCTAGCGAGTGGGCTATATCAGAGTTGTATGTTGAAGTATTGTAAGAGTTGGAAATCTCCAGGTGTCGGTATTTCCGTGACGTGGTAAACTCGGTATCTCGGGCTCTTATACGACCCCGGTCACGGCATTATGAGGGTTCAATTTACCAGCCAATCAGCTACTCCACAGCAATTTCCACATGGTTTTGGCAGAGACCAAATTGTTATGCAAACGGCTCATTCGGCATCACCTTTTATTACGTCGATGCGATAATCTATGTCCTTGATGTTCTGCAGGGAAGCAAAGCGAAGATGGGCGACAGATTCACCTCACGTAATCCACTAATGCACTCTTCCGCCCTTATTCCCTTAGACTCGCCGACAATTACCAGATTGAGGTAACACTTCAAATGCTGTGCCGCCAAAATGGCCTCGCGAATGTCAATTTTCAAGTTACGGACTTCTCACCGTCATCGCCATGATGTCACGTATCCGCCGCTATAAGAGAGTCATAGTCTCGCTCTCAAACATTCAGTCTTTCTGCAAATAATATCTTCATTTTAAATAAGATTCAGCATCAACCCGCTCGCCATGTCTGCTCCATTTGGTCTCACTGTTGTGGGGACGAACTGGATCACCAACTCTTTCGTGCAATCATGCCATGAGAGCAAACTATTTGCCCTCACGGCTGTGTATTCCAGAAAGCTCGATACAGCAAACACTTTCATCTCCGAAACGCCCTCAATTAAAGATGCTTCTAGGGTGGAAGCTTACGATGACTTGGACACCATGCTGTCCAAGGGTTCCAATATCGATGTCGTGTACATCGCATCACCCAACTCGTTGCACTATGAACAGGGCATCAAGGCTCTGAATGCTGGCAAGCATGTCATCATGGAGAAGCCCTTCGCGTCCAACATGAAAGAGCTTGAAACTCTTTACAAGCTCGCCGACTCAAAGGGTCTCTTCATTCTAGAAGCTTATCGTCATATTCAAGAGCCCAACTTCAAGACACTTCAGAGTCTACTTGATGATGAGAAGACTAGGACGGAGAAGTTTGGGAAGATCTATGGCGCAAGCCTCTCGATGGCAGTGTATTCGCCATTGTTTGGAGACATCACAGAAGGCAACGTTCCAAATGTTGCGTCTCCCAAGTTCAGCGGAGGCTGTTTGTGGGATATGGGTTGCTATCCTGTCACATTCGCTGTCCGACTCTTTGGAAAACCCTCATCTCAGACATACTTCCCAGTAATCCTCGAAACAGGTGTTGATGGAGGTGGTCTCATTATATTCCAATACACGCACGACTCTTCAAAGCACCAGCAGAACTTTACACTATCGGCCCGCACGAGCAAGATCTATGACTCCCATGCACCGACCGAGATCTACTGTGAGAAGGGAACCATCAAGATCTTTGGTGGTCAGGCTTCAAACGTCACCGACATTTGTACTATGAAGTTCTTCCCAAGAGGGTCGCAAGAGTCTGAGGAACTGGGAGATACCAGCCCTGAGTATACGGATATGTTGAACCTGACTTGGGAGGCCAAGGAGCTTGGACATATCATCAAGGAGAGTGATCGGGAAGCTGAAGCTGACTTGAGGGCACTTAGTCGAAGCGTTCTCACGGTGATGGAGGATATGAGGAAAAATAACGGCATTGTTTTTGGTAGTGATTGATTATTGGCATGTATACCTTGAGACCTAGCTATAGCGCTGCAAGAAAATTGTGACTACTTATAGAAATCGCACGACTTCCCGTTTCATACCCGATCTTCCAAGTCCATATCAGTCTGCCTTTTCCGGAGCTGCCCAATTTTGCACCACATTCGGAATTTCATCGCCAAGAGTCATATCACCATCAACAAACGAGATACTAAAGACATCAACTCCTTCTGCAAATCCGCCAAAGCCACTAAAGTCAAACATATCCGTTGATAAAGCCCAATCAGCTTCAACTGAGGTTTGACCTGCGAGCGTTGGACTACCAGGCCTCGTTGGAGTTGACAAGGATGTGTAGTCAACACTTTGCCATAGAGCTTTAACATCTCCAGGAGTTTGCTCGACGTTTGAGGGGGAGAGCTCTTGTCCACGAGTTTCGCACTGGCTGTGGAACCTTTCCAGTCGTTTGACCTGTGTGGCTAAGAGTTAGAATTTATAGCAGGATCAGGAGGAGTATGGCCTTACCATGAGAGCAGCATGGTTCCAGTAGCATGCAAGGTCCTGTAATGATTCCATAGCAGCGCGGTAATGTTTCTGACTCTCCTTCCGAACATGATCCCTCTCATCATTCAAAGACAAAGCATGAATTGTTCCAGCAACCATGATACAATATCCGTAAATAGAGGTTAGTATAAGCACGTTCTGGCTCTTCATATCTAGTAGATCCGTGATGCTCTTCGCATGGGTTCTGCACTTTTCCCATGCCGTCTTCATGAACACTGATGGGGCCTTTTGTTTACCAGACTGAAGCCGTTGTTGAATCAAGAACGGGTGATGAAGTAGACAGTGGGACAAGTGGAACATAGCCTTGGCGAAGATGAAGGAGCTCGCGAGTAGTTGATCAACGACCCCATCGACCGTGCATCGTTGCTTTAGACTTTCTGTGGGGTCTTCGTTCATGCCAAAGTAGTGTTCTGCTTGAAGTAAGGCTGATGAAAGAGTGGCGTAGGGAGCTGTTGAAGACCAAGGGAGTCCCATCTGAGAAGTTTGGGTATCATGCAAAACGTAATGTGAGACACGACCAAGGATAGATGCCATCACATCGATCAGGCCAAGTGAACAGCACCCATCGATAGCTTCTTGTTCCACGCACTCACCCGTCAGTTCGTCGAGAAAGGGTGTCTTTTCTTCGCGGCCCTCCTTGAATGCGTCCTCAGAGCATGGTAGTGACACCCTGCATTCTTCGTCCCGGATGGCGGAGAAGCGTCCACGAGAAAGGCTGATGAGTTTGTCCTGTAGATACAGCGACCAGAAAGTTCGTTTTCGTTCCTCACGTTCTGCTAGAGGTAGTGATGGATCGGGCTCCAGGTGAAACTTGTTATTCTGGGCAAGACGGATAGCAAAACCCTGCTTCATATGGGCTTGGCTACAGAGACCGGCTAGACGATTCGTTTTGTTAATGACTTTCAAGATATGAACAACATCGTTCATGATGAATTGACTCACCCGGAACCTCAGTGCTTACTATCAATATGATGGTTTGGATGACTGTCAAAACTTTTTCCGGTGACGCGTTCCCGGTCCATGGAAGTTCTATGGTTTCCCAGGCCTTAGCGGCGTAGCTAGATGCATCGTCGGAACAGTTAACTTGAGTGACTGGCAGAGATGAGTATCGTCTTGCCGCCGACAAGAATCCCCAGAGTAGATAGGTTGGCAGCGTGTCATCAGCCAGGCGTTGCCGAAAGGTTGGTTCGTGAAATAGAGAGTAAGGTTGGCTGTGACAGTAGCGGAAGTAGACATCGGCAGCAAAGAGAAGGGAACTTGGTTGAGGGCGTTCATTGGCATGAGATTGTATCGTTGAGGGGGTTTGAAGAAGGACGGGAGCTGGGGTATTGGCTTGGTAGTGAGTACGTTTATTCGGTGGTTGTTGATTTGTAACCAGCGGCAGCAGTCTATGTCTTGATCAGAATGGGATCACCGATGTGTGTAAGATGTTAATGACTCTGACCTTTCAACTGTAGCTTGCAGCGTTGATATCTGATCTTCTAAAGAAGCAAACCTTGACGTGATATTATCCTACCCAAGGTCAGCATCACCAACCTCAGAACAGTGGACCACATACCATGATAGCCTCAGGCACATCCCCCACAACCGGCTGAACAATTAAATTCGTCCTTCTAAGACTCCTCCCATCCTCCGCATAAACACAAGGCTGGCCAAGCCGACTACAAAACTGGCATATCGGTTTCTCCCCCGTGCAGCGAACCTTTTTCTTCCTGCAATTGAGGCAGGCTTGGCGGATTCTCTTGCGACGGCTCTCAGGCCCGTCTGAATCGTCGTGGGAGTCTGACATTATGGGCTGGAGGGTTTGCTGATTCGATAAGGGAGATGCAGGATGGGTTAAGAGACGGCTTGAGGTGCGTGTTTGCGGGGATGCGGGCGGCGCGGCTAAACACGGTTGTGTAATGCCGTGTTGCGGTCCGATACCCGCCACCACTTGCAGATCAGCCAAACTTTGAGTTTCTTTATATGTGAGATATCTCAGTGAGTTTAATACATGTGACGAACTATTATTTTGACATTTCCGGCCCTTGGCAACCTGTTCATCGCCGCCATGTCAGATATCCCAGCAGCAACAGAAGTGCAGCAGTATACCCAGAATACAAATGGACGCCGGAAACGCAGAGCAGGCAGAGCATGCCTAACTTGCAGATCTCGAAAGGTCCGCTGCGATGTTATGCAAAAGTCACCTTGCAGCAACTGCCAATGGAGTTCATGCGAGTGTGTAGTGATAGGACCTCGTCGGTCACCGTGAGTCAACTTCCAAAGTCTACCACCGGTATCAGTATCGCTGACAAACATAGTTGCAAGAAGAACAAAGCAGATAATAAAGCATCCAAGCAACCAAAAAATGAAGAAGCCCCCGTTGAGGCCACGCGGGATAGTTTGAGCTACCCTTACTCTCCAACGTCGTCGGACATCGAGGTCAAGGACGAAGAGTCCAGAGGTGAGTCAATCTATCATGAGCCACTGTTCTCTAGCACAATTATTGGTCTCTTACTAACGGCTAAATAAGACTTTGAGACGTCATACCCTCCTATAGAATATATTATTTCACCTTTGACACCTATTTCGCAACTTGAAGACGAGTACTGTTTCGGTTCGCAATATGCCAGCAGCCACGCGGATCAGACTTGTAGCAATTCCTGGAATTACTCAAGCGCAACTTCTCTATCATCTCCCGCCTCTTCTAATATATCGAAAGAACAAGAGTCGGATCCCATCATTTGGTATGCTGGCGATGGAATGGGCGACGATCTGATAAGCAGTCTGCTGGCACTTCCATTTGACAATTTGAGACACATTTGATGTCCTTCTCATCGAGAAACTCAATAAGCACGGACCGAACCCCGAGACGGGCCGACACTAATTATCACGTCCGACCAGAGAATATTTAACTTGCTACGGTCGCCATGATGAATGATCTTGCTCGGACTCTGATCTCGTCCTGAAACATTCCGGTCAAATGGCCATAGTTACAGGTCACAGTGTCAGCCATGCTGAGGTCCATTAGCGGCTAATGACCTCCGGGCCCACCAAGAATTTACCCCAATTTTTGGCAAACATTCAGTGCCAATTGCCAAGATGACGCACGTGGATCTGCAAACAATGCAACTGGGGAATGCAAACAATCGGGGCTTCTGCCGAGACTGTCTTCACTCGGCTAGGTATGCATTAATGGAATAAGGGTCTACGAAAGGCACGTCAATGAAACAGCGCGTCAATGACATTTGAGCGCGCATGAGGTCATGGAAGTTAGGCAATTACAAAAAGGCTACAGTAGCCACAACACTTGTATTGAGTGTTTTTGTAGTAAGACTAGAGACCAATACACCAGGCCAAATGAATCGAAAAGCCAAGACGCCGTCACCCACGGGTATTGTCCGTTATTATACACCCATCAGGCATGAAGCTTTTACAGCATCATGACACCAGCAAGACCAGCGACAGCGAGGATGGCAACAGCCTTGATGGAGTTGACACCAGCAGCGTTACCCTTGTCGGCGGTGGAGCTAGCAGCAGCAGCGTCGCTGGACTGAGAAGCATCACCGCTGGAAGAAGAAGAGCCGGTCTCCTTGGCCCAAGTAACCTTGTCGCAAATGGTGGCAGACTCCTTGAGGGAGGCAATGCGAGAGCTGACCTCAGGCACGTCGCTGCAGGCTTCGAGGAGAGAGGAGATGCCATCCTTCTGGTCGATGTACCAAGAGCTGAGCTTGGAAGCGTAGGAAGTGTACTCCTTGGCCATGGAGCCAGTGACGGCGGGGATGACACAAGCATCGGTCATGGTCATGGCATCGGTCTGCTTGGCGAGGAAGCTCGCGAGCGAAGAGTCGGGAGTAGGGATAGCGGTGAGGTCGGGGAGGATGCTGGAGGCGACGGAAGCGCACTCCTTAGCATCACGCTTCTCGAGGCGCTCGAGAGCAGGGTGCGAGGCAGCGACGACGGTCGCGCCGACAGTGAGGATGATGGCAGAGCGCATTGTGATTGGAGGTATGGGTATTATTAAAAAAGTCTTGGTGTTGGTTGTTGAAGCGGAGAAAGAAGAACGAGTGGATAGCTATTAACGAGAGTTTACTCAAAACAGATGGGATGGGAGAACCAACAGGAAGGATTCCAAGGGCTTTGTATTTAAGATTGTCTCCAAGGCGAGGAGTCACCATTGTGGCGGTAATCATTAGGCTGGATTAAGGGGCTTCCTATTGTAGTTAATGTTTGGCTTATGTCCCATTTCCCGGCCCCCCACCTCGTAAAAAGGCTGAATGCCCCTCACGAAACACCAAACATTTAGTGCCACGATCGGTCTGACCTCCATCTCGGTACGGAGTAGCTCGTGTTCAGCCGCACGACTGGGTGCATCGGCAACTCATTGTGTCCCGTACAAAGACGGGAGGCGTTATGCCTGACTTTGCAGTCGCTGCATCTTTCACCCAGATCAGCTCCAGGACATCCAGGCCTTAATACCATAACGCATAACAAAGGATCAGAGCAGTAACAAACCCCCTGCATGCTAAGTTTTCAGCTCATCAAACAACTGTACCTTGCCGTGCGTTAGGCAGTTTCACCCATGGCCCTTACAGCGCCTTTAGCGCGCGCCAGATCATCCGGCCATCTCCTAACTGAGAATGCTTCGCGAGTCACCAACGGCAGAGACTTGCTGTTGCGCCTCTCACATGTGGAGCAGCTCATTTAATCCGCCTTATGCTACTGCAGTATTTGGGCATTCGTGTCACATGCTGAATTCAATTGGTCGTGAGTGATTGGAGGCACAAGTTTCGACGGTTTATCTGTGCGGGCCTGGTCGTTTTCCTATATCAGATAAGCTTAGTTCTTAGTGACTGGGTCTGCCCCAGAAATGAACTCCAGTCCAAGTGTTAGTAGCATGAGAAATTCAGCCTTGGCAGTCTAACTTTCAGCTTTCTTTGCGGCGGGTTCCGAGAGCTGTTTCGCTCTCGTAACCCGACAAACCTAAAATGAAGAAATGCCGTAATTTTGAGCGACTCTTCGGCGAACAAGATTGTCGTACTAACAACTGCCGGTGAGCTGTGTAGCTTCAGGGTAGACAAACGACAATCGAACTGACAGACAGCAGAAAACCTCGATTACCCGAGACATTTGAGGCTAAATTGACAAGCATCTTTTGGAGACATTGATTAAAAATTCAATGAGTTTCTTTATTGTCACCTGAACTGGATTCAGTTTCTTTTGTTGATTGTATCTATTCTCCGTAGGATACGATGCGTTATCCTGTCCCTCCAATTGTTCCGTCTTAGACAAGTTCTCACTCGCAAACTCCACCCCTGCGCCGATAAAATGTGCCATTTGTGGTCCACCAATACGTAAAGGCCAATACATATACAAATATCTTCATACAAGACATCAAGGTTTCCTGTGTAACCCTTCAGCCTTTTCTACATTTTGGCTGAATAAGCATGTCAGCCCTATGCGGGGTTTTTCTGCTTCAACAGCTCATCCTTGCATCAAATGTCGAGCATCGGCGATCATGATACCCAGGTCCTGAGGGACGAAAAAAACGGATCTGCGTCTGAATGCTGTGAAGATGGCACCAATCCATCCGGAGTCGGGGGCGGGTAAGTCTGGGGCAGAGTTGGCTGTAAGGCTTGTTGCTGACGATTGGCAGGGCAGTTCTATGATATGTCGCCCCCAAAACGATTAGGTAATTCCAAACCTTAATCTAGTCTTCTCTTGATAAACACTAACACGATTGATATAGGACGAGGGAGACATGCAATCGTCTTTGAATGTCGTGATCCAAGCGGTCGCATCTACGCTATGAAGCTATTCAAGCAAGACAGTAGAGATAGGATCCGTCGAGAACTCGAGATATTCCAATATCTCGCAAATGGCCCAAACATCATCAAGTTTATCGACGCCGTGCAAGGTGAGGAGGTTCGCATCCCCCCCAAAACCCGAGTCCCGAGCTAGGGTTGACATCATGAGGCATAGGGGTCCGATATCGGGATCGTTCTCGAATACGTAGACAACACAGATTTTCGAACGCTGTATCCTCGTTTTAATGACATCGACATTCGATATTACACTCGCGAGCTTCTAAGAGCTTTGGACTTCACCCATAGTCAAGGTATTATGCATCGGGATGTTAGACCGCACAATGTGGTGATTGACCACGAGAACAGAAAGGTTGGACTCACAATGACATGTTATGGCTTATACTGACGCATTATAGCTCCGACTAATAGGCTGGAGCTCAGCAGACTTCTACCGACCCGATGAAGACCTTGATACCTGCGTAGGCCTCTGGAAGCCACCGGAGCTTCTTCTCTACCACGAACGATACGACTTCAGCATAGATATGTGGTGCTTCGGGGCCATGCTCGCATCCATGATTTTCAGAAAGGAACCATTCTTCCACGGGGCTTCGCGCCTTGATCAACTGAGGAAAATTGCCGAAGTCCTTGGCACAGACAAACTGTATCGCTTTGTTAATGAATACGATCTCGAGTTGGATGATGAGGAGCTTGAAGCTCTGGGTCAACATCATGAGCAGGCTTGGACCGATTTCATCAACTCGGATAATGAGAGACTTGTATCTGATGAAGCTCTGAGTCTCATTGACCAGCTTCTACGATTTGACCCGAAGGCGAGTATTGTCATGCGTGTACTAGGTGTTAGTATGTGCTAATACTTGTATCTAGGAACGACTCACGACTGCTGAGGCTCTTAGGCACCCATATTATGAGATGTTGCTTTCTGAATCACGAGCAGATCAAATGAGTAGGTGGACTTAGAGAAGGTCAGAAGGACTGGAAGTTTCTTGTATAAGGCATCCCCTCTATCTAATAGGCCTCATGGACTGGCCAAGTCGCTGGACCTGACAATAGTACAGGCCCAACTTCTGGAACGCCACAGGTTATCCCTCGTGGATAGTACTTGTACTTATTCCCGATCCCTTGATAATCTTAGAGGGATTCGGACCCCATCTCGCTTAATGACCCCGTTTTACAAAAATCCACTCACGAACAAAAACTGCCAAAAAAGCCTGCGTCATCCGGAATTCGAATCCGAGCCTCAACTTTTCTCAATGGAAGAGTTGAATCCTAACCCCTAGACCAATGACGCTTGATGTTGTGCTTCGATGAAAACAGCTAGTTGCTAACGTGCGCCATCACGAGGATCTCGGTGGACTAATCCAGGAGCCTCATCAAGCTTGTAATGCTTCAAAATGGCCCGTAGTGCATAAACTAAGAGCTTCATGCTATAGTGACAGTCTGACAGACCATGTTTTCGAATTCACTGAGCAGTAAGCCCAAAGCTTTCTGGTAGACTTACTCCCCAGACTAAACTGCATCAAGAGTTCTGGTCTAACTGACCCTCGGCCCGAACTTAGCAACATTTCAGCAATTGCATGCAGATTATAGAGCAGATAAAAAAGATGGTCTTGGTTTAATTATCGTGTCTTGGGAGTATGATCACTATTGGTGAGCGAAAGCCATGTCAAGGGAGGACCCGCGGCATGATTCTCGATGGCATGGCTGCCAGCCGTTGTTGGTAAGCCGTTTCGAGATCCGAAACCGAGGTCCAAATGGAAAAGTCAGTTCGTTCACCTAGTGATTTGAAGTAACATAAGACCGGTCTACGGTACGAGATGCTGCGCCTTCCATACAAGACACAGGGTCTTGATGTCGCCTGGTGGCTACATGCTCCAATGATGCGGAATTGTCTCGGAATTTACGGTTGTGCCAGTATAGCTACCCCAGGTCGGTCTCGGCGCCAAGGCAAGGGAGATAATATAATACTGTAATCATCTACATAGCGTATCTTACTGGGTTAGAGAAATGCAATTGTCTTGGTCATTATACGCCACGAATTGACCCCTTGATCTTTGACTACCCCCTCACCTGCTGATCGGCCACTTCCTGGCCATCTCCAACATTCAAATCTGCCCAACCAGGAAAGATGATGCTGTTCAGTAGACATAATTTGAACCCGTTGATTTATTCCCATGCTGAGTGGTCGGAAAGGGTGCGGATGCTCGCGCCGGGCAGGGAGCTTCAACGACATCGGAATCACAAGAACCGTGGCCGCGCATTTCTCGTCGCAATGGTTCTGCTGTTTCTGGTGTTCAATTGCGGGAACCTGGTATGATGAACTGTCTTAGAAGGACGCAGGAAAGCTAACGTATCTACACATACAGGACATTAACAATGCATCGAGCCCTCCCCATTTACTGGCAGTCTCACACCGAATCTCTCGACTTCACTACCTCGTCCCCGCAAATGTCGCCAACCGCCAAGTCTGCGCAGTGGTGACTTCGGCACTCGTCAACCGATACTCTATACCGACGATTCTGGGCTACGGAGGAGAGTCCTTTTTGGACGCACAAAAGGTACATATTGCAAAATTGCGCGCAATCAGAGATTATCTGCACAATGTGGGAGGAGCTTTTGACGATCTTGTCATTATTGTTGACGGATTCGATGTGCTGGCTCAACTACCCGCAGAGGCCATGATACAGCGATACTTCACTCTCATGGCCGAAGCAGACCAGAGGCTTGCTGATCAACGGGGAATCACTGTCAAGGAGCTTCATCGAACTGGAGTACGGCAGACTCTTTTATGGGGAACGGATAAGGGATGCTGGCCCGAAAGCGAAACAGATCCGAGGTGTTGGCTTGTCCCGTTCTCAGCACAACCTCGGCTCACATGGGGGCTCAAATCAGACACTGGTGATTCCCAGTATAGCGACTCGCGATTTTTAAACTCAGGTACCGTGATAGGTCCACTCGGTGACCTTCGCAAGTTCATCAATGCCGCGTTATCACTGATAGAAGATTGGGATCAGAACTTCCGAGATTCTGATCAGTTTTATATCGCGGCTTTATATGCTCGTCAGGAACATCATAGAATGATCGACTTGAACGGGGGCGACTTTCCAGAAGATGTCGCTGGAAGGGATGTACCCAGACCGAAGGGTGGCAAAGATGATGTGACTGAGTATCACGTTGCAGTGGATTTTGACTATGCATTTACGCAAACAGAATGCCATAACCACAGGTTTGTCCTCTATTCGCGGATTTACTGCTGTTGGCTGACGTGAGCAGGTTTATCCATAAACTTCAGTACGACAATTTTGACCTGACGGCTACTATCAAGCATGATGCGCTGGAAGAGGGGTCAAGATTCCGCCCATACAAAATTCAAATGCCTGCATCGATCTACCAAGCATTTCACAGAGTGTATGATTCACTTCCAGCAGAAGATCGACCAGCAACGTCAGGACACAACTGGATCCGCAGTCTAAGACTCGGCACAAACATCGGCACACAGGTGATCTTTGCCTTCTATCACAACACATGTGACAAAGCCAGGTTTCTCGATACCTTCCATGACTCATGGTTCTACCCTTTAGTCCGACCTCTTCTCCAAGCCGCCGTCAGAGTGATTCAGCACAAGCATCCAATCAGCTCAGAACCTATCGACGGAAGACTCTGGGTTGCTGCACGGCAGTACCCAAAACGAGATCTCGATGAGTACGGAGGGGTTTTTACGGATGCAACAGGGGAGGATTTTATACCACTCCAAGAATTTTGCAGTGATGATATAGAGTCTGCTATTGGAAACGACACGGATTATCCGTTGACAAGACTCTGATATTTGAGGGTTGATGCAATGGGTTTGGTTGATTAACGAGCGTATTGTTTTCGTAATCGGTGCGTTATTACACCACCTCATTCTGCAAGCGGAGTACACGAACTAAATGATATTTGATGGCCGTGACTTTATACATGAGGGCACTTCTTATCAAGCGCGTTTCATGAATATTCACTAGTCCTCCCTATCAACCCAATCGAGGTCGATATCGACATCGTCACCATCTAGGCTTTCCTTTCCACTCTTGACGAGCTCAGCCCACATAGTGGCCTGTAATCTTTCAGCAAACACATCTTCTCCTGGGATACTATAATCGACATCTCGGCCGCAGTGAATCATGGCCATGAACCCCTTCTTAGCAAGTTGCGCAAGCGAAGTATCAGGGTGATGGCTAAGCTTCTGGAAGCGACGTCTCCAAAATAACCACCATGACATGCTGAATCCAGCCTCATCAACGCGCTGATCATGCACAAGGGGCCCAAGATTCAGTGACGACTGCCGTTCGTCTGTTCCGAGAACGCAGTCCCTGAGAAGTGCGTGAGAGCACAGCTCCATCCACACAACTGCGCCAGGCAGAAACTTGGCAATGTTTTCATCGCTGGTCCCAAGGGCCTCGCGCATATACCATAGTGCAGTCGAAGAGATATGTTCTTCGCATATGCCAGCAGCCAAGACCTTGGAAGAGAAGTTTGCAAGTCTTCGTAGCTCAGCACCTGAACCTTCTTTCACCAGCTCTTCCCAGAATGTATGTAAACTCTGTGCAAACCCATAAGATTCCCAGTTTCCTGCGATATTCTGCCCGGTTTAAAGCTCTTTATACACAAGATCAAACTGTCTTGTCCACAATAGAAGAAGGACAAGGCGATCTTGGAACAAGCTGTCACTGTCTATGGCGGTACTGGCTTTGAAGAACATATACCACAAGACGTCAAGATTCTTCTGAACCGTGGGGAAGTCTGCCATAGGTCTTTTGAGTGGCTCTTTGATGAAGTGAAAAGCAAAACTCTTGATAGATATGAGAAGATCTTGCTTCTCCTTGTCACTTGCTATGTCTTGCAGATCATCTGCAAAGCCTTTCAAGACTTCATGTCTAAAGCGTTCGTCGTGGTCGACGTTAGAGTCGGTCTGAGATGTGGCCATAATGGGTTATGAGATTGAAACTGAAACTTGTCAATTTTGACATGCGATATGTGTATCAAGTGAACAGATTCATAATAGGGAGGAAATGAAGTGAGATGCCTTTTATAAGAACAAGCATGTGCTACTGCCTGAGGCGACAACTTAGGCAGCAGTCGAAAAAATATCTTCTTGCAATTACATCTATTGAGACCATTTGTGCGTTTTTCTGGAACTTCTTTACTATTAACATGCTGAAATTAAAGCTTACTTGGCATGGTTGGCGTTGAAATGGTGGGGGTTAGACGTCGTGGGTAAAATGCGGTGATTGGTCACTCTATACGCTATTTGGAGACCGCATGGGATAGGATATGATAAGATAAAGAGATCAAAGCCATAAATAGAAGTATTGTATTCCATGAGCTGGATAAGCTATCTCTTTCGGGGACTCTTTATGGTCAAGTACGGTAGTTTGGTGAGCTAGAAGTGTTATTTGCAGTTGAGACTTGTAGCTGCGAGCTTATTCCGGCAGACAGAACTTAGTGTCAAAGAATTGGGCTGCTGTTGGGAATGTATTAAAGGACGTTTGAAATCCCGTCCAGAATTTATTGTCACTTGGCAACTTGACATGAGCTCAGCCTTATTAGGTGGGTAGGGGGAGGGTAAAGAGCGGCTAGGGATCCATCAGGACTGTATGTTACCCTAGGAGAAACGGTTTTCGCGTTGCTATTCTTTTTCTAGCCACTGACGACCATAATAGCACTGTATCTCGCGGAGTGGCCTTGGTCTCCACTTCCGATGGTTTTTATTGCAATCGAAGTCGTCAAGCTCAGAGGACCGCTGGACAAGGTCGTAAAGATCAAGGAAAGATTGAACTGGCGCCGGCGTGTAGCCCTGAGCAGGGAGACCCTGGATGAACTCTGTGTCATCCGTGGCTAGATTTTCCGACTTAACGGGAAAGTAAAGGTGCCTGATAGATTCGAAAAAAGAAAAGAGGAACAATGTTGCGTACTGAGTCGTGAGACGTGTGGGTGGGGGTGTGAGAACACTCATAAGATATTGCTCACTCGGCCAGTATCTACCAAGCCGAACGGCAACGTTCTGAAATGAGGAAAGGACATTTCTGGAAGAAATCAAGTCTCGCTGAGCCTCCCTGGTTAGGACTTTAGCCCTAAAGTCTGCCGCATCGTGGTCGTGAGAGACTCCTTTGATATTCTCGATGCACAAAGTGTCATATGCCGGATTGCATCTTAATCTTGAATGCACCTTTCTTGGCGAAATGGGATTTGCAAGGATGATAATCTTTGGATACCTCAAGAGGTAGACTCTGCGAGCATCACAACAAGCCAAGCTCAGTGTATGCGACTCCCTAAAGATATCCGTTTCATGTCCCCGAGTGATGAAGGTTCCGCCACTTATGCACATATTAGGCCTAGAGGGACTGGAACGAGAATCGTAGCCGAGTGTCATGTGGATGCTAATATTGATAAACCTTGATGCTGCATCAAAGGCTGCTTCCCAGGTCTTAAGTTGGAGCTCCGGCGGAAGCTGAGAAAATAGATGGAACGAGGATGAGTCCGATGAAGACTCGGCTTTCGGCTCGGAATCGCTAGTTGGAAATTCATGCATCGCTGAAATAAAAATGATAAGATGAAAGTCCAAAGGAAGTACAAATTTTGAGGATAGATGGGTTTTATGTTCGTGAAATTTAAAGTCCGTCCACGAATTTAAGCTCTGAAAGTTGAACCGGTTTCCTGAAGTATAATTATTTCGTACCTTATTCCTGTCGACTGATCACAAACAAGGTTTTATGTAGTGATATAAGCCCTCAGTCACGAGTCTCAACAGGAGATAAAACATTTGGCTCACACTTCAACCTTATGCCATGCTTCACCAATAGCTAGAACTACAGAGCAAACTTACCAAGGCCAGAAAAGAATACATACAGAAAGAAAATGGCAGCCTTCTTTTAATAGTAAAGCTTCTCATCATGAGCGCAATTCCTCAGCACTTAGCTTTCGTGCTGGGGGTATCCGGCGGAAGATAGGTCTTGACAAAACCTCATCTCTTTGGTGTTGATACTGGCAAGATAATTTACATTCAAAGCAAAGGGAACAGCAGCCAATAGCCTGACGGCATCCCGGGGTATGCCTTCCATTGCAGAAATAGTTCTGAGGTTTACGCAGCACGCGTTGCCCACAACTGTCTGGTTCCTGGGGGTTGTGCTCAGAATGACAGTTGGGGAGCTTGAAGGATACTGAATAATGACCGATTCATTCGCGAACTGGGCCTCCAGATATTTGACGACAATATCGTGTTGAGCGGCAAATGCGATGCTCCTGGAACAACATCATAGCGCGCGCCATCCTTGTCTAGGTATGCTTAAATAAACGACATGGTTTTGTTCTTAAGTATGACCCATGACAGGCCAGTGCTTCTGTAGACACCAACACCCCCAGACAGAATTTTAGACGCGATGCCTTATTGAGTGTCGAAGTATGTTGAAGGAAGTGATGGAGCGTCTAGTAAGAATTACGCGATTGGCGATAACTGCGAAGTCCGGCATGAGAAGTTCCACGAAATTGCATGAATCACACTTTACTGCAAACATGGCCGATTCGACATCTACACAAACCAACCACAGTTCTCAGGTAGTTGAACTGCCAAACTCCCGTGGAGTTCCAGACCTACTTTTAGCCAGCTTTAATAACTCTTATGTAGTTGCTATGGGCCGGTAACTCAGTTCAAAGACATCCAAAAGGACCTCGTTGGTGAAATAAGATCATTGGGTGTCGCTAGTGTTCCAGAGTGCAGAGTGCCAGTCAATACATCATCGCTACCAATATCAAAGTCTCAGAAACATATCTTCGTCCCACTCAGTGTCGCTCTAGACAAATAACTCCACAGGCTGTCGAAGTAGAAGAAAATACAGGCAGATAGTCGACAGGCTTGCCCTGACGACCAATATGTCTCTCATGAAGTGAACGCCTGGATCGCCTCTTCCAGAATCCCAACAATCTCATCAGGTTTACTCAACATCGGCAAATGCGCACTATCAATAATCCTTTTCGTGACATCCGCACCAACCTTTTCCGCGCCTCGGACAAGCATCTTCTGCGCTTCATAAGGGTAAGCCCTATCATCCTTGGTCATGACCTGCCAGACAGGCACATCCCTCCATCCTTCGTACGTCGCCTCGTAGCCTTCCGTTGAACCAGTCAAGGCGTGTTTGCTGAGCTTCCCAACCCAGTATTCGGCCTCTTCTGTCGGGAGATCGTGGTACATCATGTCGATTGGGTCGACTTTGATGACCATTAGATTGTTCTCGTAGTCAGCTTCGCAAGTCGGTAGAGGCTTTCCGCCGAGAGCGTCTAGAAAGCTCGCACCTTCGCTGACGAAACCGGTCGCAACATTGAAAAGCCCTATCACGCGACCAGTATTTCCGTCTGTGTCGGCAGATTTGTTGGTGAAGCCTCTCATGGCACTTTGTCCCACCGGTCCAGCATACGAGTGCACTAAGATAACGACATCAAGTCCTTGCGACACCTCGCCAGCGATGGCATCGGCGACAGCTTTAACGTCATGCGAGTAATTAACGTCGGTGTTTGTTGATTGGTTTGTCGGAAGTGCGACGGGAATACACTTGAACTCCTTAGCCTCCATGGCAGACATGATCTTGCCCCAACATTCAGGGCTATGCCATGCGCCAGGCACAAATATGAGGCTAGGTTTCTGGGCCATGTTGTAGGTTGATTGGACGATATTGGCTCAGGATTCGGTGAGGGAGGGGAATAAGGGAGTGAGAATGTGCAGTTGGCTTACGATCTCTCTCAAATCCTGGCTGGATAAAGACAGCGGGGTTTGTCGTCCAGCTCGTTTATTCTCCTCTAAAAGGGTTAGTTGCTGACAGGCTGGACGCCATTCACGTCCACTCAAAAGTGACTCTGTCGTTGGTAGTGGAGACTCCAGTTCGTTGCCAAGACATTAGTGATCTATCGCTCCTCGCGTATGTCTCCAGCATAAGATGTTAGCGTTATAGCGTCAGCCAGTCTAGACTATCCCAACCAAATCGCTCATCCTGTAGCCACAATCCTCAAATCCCGTGAGTGGCTTCCCGATACCTCGTCAACGCCCGTCTTTGAAGCAAAACTCCTCCCTCAATTCACTGAAAGTCAAAACTCATCAGCCCTTGCCAATCATCTTCCCTGAAGCTTCTCTCAGAACAAGCTCAAGCCGGTCAGCATGAGTACAGCGACAAGGACTCGGAGACCCCACACTAGGAGTAAAAGCGGGTGTTTGACGTGTCGAAAGCGTCGCGTGCGTTGTGATGGCGGAAAACCGACCTGGTAAGTCGGAGTTTGCTACCCAATTGCGACAAATAGTCGAAAGTACTGCGCGAGACGTCTGTCGGTTTTTGGTGACTGTGAAATTGACAAAAGTAGTACCCGATGTGTCAGTGCAGGGCGGATATGCGAGTTTGCTGATCCTAGTATCCCACTTCGAGACCGCAAGGCTGTCTGTCTTCCTGGCGAACAGCAACCTTGGGTTATAAGCCAGGACGAACAGCCAGTAACTCTAATTGTTAATTCCCCATATGGAAAGTCAGTGGAGCCTTTCGACTGTTTGGGCTTGGACATGACTCTTCGCTCCAGAGAGCTACTTCACTACTGTAAGCGCAAGCCATGCAGCATAGGCCAGCCGGATCGTTAACAAGCCAAGTCCATAACAGTCACGACAGTGCCGATTTGGTACTAAGCAAAGCCTCTAGAAATATGTACGTACCTTGTCACTCCTTACTCAGCCCAGGCTTACCTTGAACATTTATAGCTTTTCTTCTGTCGCTCAGCATCCCGATGCACTAAGGGACACTCTGCTTGTTGCAGGCCTGCACTATGCATGGACTGTCGGCGATCTCGAAACATATAAGCCAACATTTCTGTTCCACAAAGTCTCGACGATACAAGTCTTGAACCGATGGTTGCAGAACATACACCAACCAGGACTGATGACCTTCATCCGACATGTTTCAATTCTCTGCTTCATAGAGGTACGTCTTCCCTGCTGTTAATACCTTACCAACGACTGACCATAAGAGGCCTCATATGGTAACGTGCACGATACAGAGGCTCATATTAACGGCCTCATAAACGCCGTCCATCTTCTCAGCCCCCTGTACGATGACTTCGGCCATCGATCAGAACTCGAAGAAGAACTTGCCAATCGCTATCTTCTGCTGTGAGTCGGTCATTATTCGGCACTCAATTCTCTCAGGCACTGACATTTGCAGCACATACTATGCTTACCAAGGCTTCAAGGCCAGGATATTGGGAAGCGACTCTTTGCAGAACCTTTTTCGACAGAACAATACCGCAGAGTTTTCCACGTTCGTGTCACAGATTTATCTCTGGAAAACCCAAAATATCGGCCATCTTGAAATGCGTCTCAACGCCATGAAGCTTTTACCATTCTTCTTCGCAGCTCTTCCCTCCTCAACTCGGTTCCATAACATCGACGCGTCACCTCTAATAGACTGCCTGAAGCATGTTACGACTTCAACGCAGACAGTCAGGGAAGACCGTTACAAATGCGACCCAAGCTGGGAATGGATCGAGGGATCAGATTCTCGACTTCTATGCGCTACTATCGGCTCCCATTTCTCATCTCTGTTCCACGACGATATGTTCTCAATAGCACAATCATCAAAGTATAGCACTTCTTGGTCTGGTATGTGCGCTGCGTCAAGCCTGTATATGCACAGTGTCCTGGAGCTCTGGAACGGTGGCGAGGCCATCGACGCTCCTCTCTTTCGAAGGTTCCTCTGTATCTTGAATCGGGATCTCAGTCAATCGGTTAGCACCCTGGGACTACACGACTCTACGGACTTTTGGCTTTGGAGAACGTTCCTGGGAGCGTATAGCATTGCCAAACAGCAAGCGAACGACCATGATCCATTGCTGGATGGCCTCCAAAGAGCTTTCGCTGGCTATGTAGATGCTTGGAAACGGGTTACTGGGTTGGCACTTTGGGAAGAAGCGCATGCCTGTTTAGTGTCAGTCGCATGGCCTGCCTTTATGAATTATGAGATAGGGCGCAGTGTTTGGACAAGGTCAATCGAGTGTACAACAAGTTAGGAAATAAGTTGAAGCTGTTTTCAGTCTGTACAATATTGTATTAAAAATCACAACTCAAATTCTTCCGATTTCTACCAACCTTTTCCTGTAAGACCTAAGGCCTTGACTAAGCTCAGAACTTTCCGTGACTTGACTTCGCGGGCGCCGGGCAGTATCTCAAAACCCCGTCTTCGAGACCAGATCCAATGAGACAAAAAGAGTCATTGTGGGGACTTGAGTTTGACCAAGGAGGCCAGTTCTACTTCAGTCGCGTTTGGAAGAACTAGGACAGCTGATTATATAATTGAGTTGCTCTCAGCAGAGCAGTGGCTCCTCCTGCATAAATAACTTACTGAGAACTCATTGAGATTATGGCTTTGTGGCTTTGTGTTTGTACCAGGTATTTACTGATGCCTATGTTCTTCTCATAATGAGTCGCTCAAATTTTGTTGTGCGTGTTAAAACGCGTCGCCAAAGATCAACTTGCTGATTCTATGGCTTTGCCCTCGACATATACATGGAGTTTATTGGATACTCAGTGTTCGCGTCAAGACTGATTATGTCTCTGCATAAGCAGGTCAAATAAAATTTTCTCCGTCTGCGAATTGATCGTTGCAGGGTAGGTACAAATGCGAGACAGGCTGTCAAGCCAATCATTTGTTTGGGCAAAAACAGACCACAAGAAAAAAAGCTGCTGGTTGGCTCGGAGCATTTGCTCCCTGGTGTGTGACACACAGACGAGCAGGCAACAGAGTTTGACTTCCAGGGCCCCGCTCTTCAAGTCTCAACAACACTCGTCGCTTTTCGATGATCAGAAAGAAAGAAAAAAAGAAATATAGAAAAAATGGAGGAAAGGAACAATTAGAATAATTGTAGAACCAGAAGAAATTCTGAGTCAGAAAACAGCTTCTATTTCTGCATCGTTTATTGCTGATCATGTGCGTGGAGCATCCATGCATGGAAGCTGAATGGGCTTGGATGGGGAGCAATTTTCAACCCCTGATCCACCGCAAAATGGAACTATTCTCGTCCCACGCGAATGCACATCATAACACATCAAACCCCCGATTACTTAGTGCAAAACTTCTCCATGGGGATATCCCAAGGGGCATTTACAAATTCCTTCAATATGTCACAGGATTGTGACAAGAACGATACATGAATCCCATCATACGACACCAAGAACAGATAAGAAACAGCTGTCACAAAGCACTAAACCATTAAAGCCAGGTCGCTCCGAATAAGCAGTCAGGAGAACCCGCATCTCTAAACCATTTGAGGAAAATGCTCCGCCAGGGTTCTCGGGACGCTGTGCGTTAAAGATTACATCATATCAACGTCAGTTTTCCGATCGCTGGGGAGATTATATAGAAATCCACGATGCCTGCCAAAAAGGCTTTCCCTCGAGATCGAAACTCCAACAAACCCTCCCCTTGGGGCCGTAAAGGCGGTGGAACCGATTACAAAACCACAATGTCCTGCTCTCGGCATAACCCTCTCATTCCTGTAACAATTCTTGGGACCAAGCAGGACGTGGGTAACTTAAATGTTCTGCGCACAATGTATTTACTCACGTGATCCAGGATTTCCAATTCGATCCCGAGCGTTTCGGCCGGCCGCTTTGCGAAGTCCCCTTATTCCAGACCGCGACGATCCCGTCCACGCTCGCTAAGGATCACAAGCCTGCTTTCAAGCCAAGCTTTAGGATCATGCCATGCCAATATGCGCGTAGTATTGAGACCGCAGAGCCAGAGCCGCCGCGGAAGAGCAGCGGCTCCAAGCGGAAGTACAAGAGTCCCGAGGGTTGGCGGAGTAAGCATAAGCACCACTCCACCACGCGCCGATCACCATCGCGACAAGCTACTATTTCCTGCCCCTGCGCACGGGAACACAAAGTACCCAAGGCGCCGGACCATACAAGGTCATGTGAGTTCTGTCATGTAACCGAGACGCCGAAATGGAGGTCTGGACCATCGGGACGTCGTACCCTCTGCAACGTCTGTGGATTGCTGTACGCTAAGAGGGAGGAAAAGGCCCGGTCGTTCTTATTGGAGAGGGAGTTTGGATGCGACTCTGTTTCTGACGCATCGTCGTGGTCTACAAAGGTCTCAACTGAGGGTTCTCATTCATTGGGCCTGCGATGACCTTTCAAACCTCATCACCTTTTATACCATGTCAAGTGGCCCCCAACAATACCTCGCTGCCCCTCACTCTTGGCATGTGCCATGGACAGGAGAGGAACCATTCCCATTTTTTTATTGCAGCGTTCGAGCGTCATAATCATGAAAGAAACAGATGGCGCATTGGAGATTAGGAAACCAGGCAACATATCAGGAGTATTCGGAGCAAATAACTAAGTTTAAAAAATAACTAAACCAATTTCAGCAATTTTCCGCGGTAATAGCACAATAGGAGCGTTGCCCAGAAGCTAATTGCATCCAATCGCGAACTGTTTGGCAGCTCATTGACAAAGGTTCCTCCCAACAGCAACCGTGATGTCAAAATCGCATCAGAAAACATAACCAATCACGCATTTCACCACCTCCGGAGTTGTCCTCCGGTCTTTCGCATTTCCATTTGCTACCGCCCTACAGTACGACGTCGCATCGTCTGTCCCGTTCGACATTAGATCACCTGACCTTAGCGGAATCCGGAGAGGGGCGGAGTTCAGGGTAACTCTGACATCTGACTTTTTACCCCTCAATTGGCTGATATGAGCTCCTTTCAGCTCAAATGCCGACTCTGGGGCGGGGCGAGGTCGACACAGTGAGAACAAACCATCTGATCATCTGCGCAAGCGACCTGCACCAAAGATTACACTGTACAACACACCAAACAGGTCATCCGCCCAGTTTTCTCCTGTGTTTAGCGTGTAGTAGGTGCGAGGAGTAGCGCGCCGTGGCTTACGCGTCGGTAAATGAGGGTTGCAACTCTATGAGACGAGGCCATTTCTAATCAGTGTTGCAAGCAGGACGGGGGACCAGTCTTATCTATCAATCGTAGACAGCCACGGTACAGAAGCCAAGCCGCCATGCAAGGAACTGTGGAAACGGGCTTACTGTCATGCCAGGTTGCTGCGAGGGACAGTGTCCGAGCGGGTGAGACGTCTCAAGGTTTGAGAGGGAAAAAAGCAAAGGGAAACAAAGGAGTAAGGTGAGGGACTTTGGGCTGGACAGTTATGATAACTGTGTGGTGTACTGTTGGTGAAAGTTTAGATGGAGGGCTGGATGAAATGGATGCTGAGAGACATCGGATTTCCTTTTCCCCGTTGTGAAAATGCTGTCTTGTTGGTGATTGATGCCACTCGGTAGGTTACCTCCGGATCCGCGGATGGACCCTGAATCAGGGTCTCTGCACAGTCCAGACCCAATCGCGTAGTGATCTACAAGGGTTCCTCTGGGGCAATCTTCGCTCTTTAACTTTCTTGGAGGGGTATTAGTACCGCTTCGATCCCTAACCTCTCCCTTGAATTTCGAGATCGGATTTTCCCCTCTCAACTGCCCTCTTCTCAAGTGTGTTTATTTCCTGTTCCATCATGAAACACAGACAGCAGACACTCGCCAAGACGGCAAAGCCAGTTCGGCGCCGACGAGATCGTGCTCACCATCCTTGTCCCGTTGATCTCCCGGAATCTAGCCTTTTTCCGCCCCGACGATGTTCCTTACTTTCACTGAGAAAATCTCCTCGACACGTGAGTTTCCTCTTAACTAACGCGTCTTTGTTGACCCGTTGCCGGTGACGCAGACTAAACCTCTTCCAGATCCGACCTAGCATCCAGGACGTCCAACGGAATGGTCTACCTCTTTGTGAGGTCGCCTTGTTTCAAAATGCTGCTATTCCGAGTCCCTTGGCTGCGAAGCCAGAGAGAGACACTCATCTCCAATTGAAGGTTGCCTCTCGCACCTCATCCCTCAGATCACCCGCCGCGTCGGCACGTTCAATCCGGTCAAGGTCTACTAGAGCCAGTCTCAAGGATACCTATGAAGCCCGCACGTGGCGTAACAGGCTGAGGCGACATTCGGTATGTCATTCATTTCCACCAGAATGTCTTTTTCTCATTCTAACGAAATAAGCAGAAGTCACCAAGATTACATGAACCAGCTCCATGCTGCACATCATGCTTCGTCAAAGAGACGCCAATGTGGCGCGAAGGTCCCTTCGGGTCTCATACTCTTTGCAACGTTTGCGGTCTTCTCTACGCCAAACGAGAAGCTCGAAGCCGATCATTTCTCCTCCAAAGAGACATCGCGCGAATGCCGCAATTTTCCTAAATCGTCGAACCGTGTTCATGTTCCCGCCATGCATGAGCATGCGTTCAGCACGGCTTAAACTTTCTTTCTACGAGTGCTTTTTTTCTGTAATGTTTCATTTTTGGGCTCGATCTCGACGTTATACATGCCACCGGGATCTGTGAGTGATGAGGCATGGTTTCTATACCCCGGCGCAGGATTGGGAAAGCAGTTTGTGAGACTCGGCTGGCTACTGAAGTTTTGTGTCAAAATGGCGTTCTCGGTTGTTTGTTATCATGTTGGATTTAGCGCAGATACCTCAGTCACAGTTATGAATTGGAATTGAATTTTTAGTAAATATCTACAGTCGACTTGGATCCTTTGAATAGTGATCGGAAAACTGCACTCAGGTCAACTCAACAGTTGTGAAATTAGCCCAATTCTCCATGAACCAACGATTCTAAGATTTAATGAGCCCCCAAAATGAGAGGCGAAAAACACATTGAATTGGACCTTGAGATTACTTTTTCAACTCCCCAGTAACAACTTGTGCGAAGTCATGCACCTACAGGGAATAACATAGTCAGCTGACGGCTCAGACTACCCATTCAGGTAAGCCGAACCATGCTGTCACTGTTTTGCGTAATAACTCCTCGTCAGGTGCAGTATACTACCTGGTTTGAGCTGAATGCAATTGACAGAAAAGGAGAAGTCTCTGGCCACCCTCTGGCTGCATGGGAGCTCGCAAAACTGTTGGTAGGAGGCCCTGAGGCTAAAAGCACGAAAATTCCCTCATAACATAAAATGATACTACAACCATACAAGTCGGGGACAACCTGATCTGATATTTTGGTCAGCATGTCAAAGACTATGTATAGATGAAAACTACTTGTTCAAGCAATATCTACCACTTTAGTCTCTTTCCTGCTACCCCGAACCCTTCACCTTCACCGCTTCGATCGTCAAAGCCTTTAATAATTAGCCTGCATTATGGCTCTACCAGGCGCGGAGGAAGTAACGATGGAATAGTTATGGGATGAAGTAGCAGAGCGATTTCTTGCTCGTACCGGTAAAGGCCTGAACCGTAAGCCTCCAATGACAATAGACGACGTGCGAAAACAGATAGAGTCTCGAGCAGATCCCACTATAGATATTGACGCCGCGAATACGCTGAAGCATAAAAAGGACATAAGTTTGAATATCCTTGAATGTCTAAAACTCCTCGGTGGCATAGCTGCACAAGGTGCCAGCGTGGTAACCATGATTCGATCCGATTGAACCTTCGAGCCACTGACACTTGAACAGGTTTTCCAACCGGCAAGTGTGGTGTTTAACGCCATGAGCATACTTCTGGAAGCCCCCAAAAAGATACGGGACTTCCATGAAGCAATTGACGAGGTCTTTGCTGTCGTGGCACCGTCTCTCAGTCAATTCAGGATTTACGAACGGATCGAACAGTTCAGGAAGATTGACACCGACTTGACTCGTGCAACTCATATCACGATGATTAGTCTTGTTGATATTTGCGCCTTGGTCATAACACTTGAAGACCCCAACAGCAAATGGAGCAAGTTCAAGTCCAACGTCAAGAAGGCATTGCTAGACGATGATTCAGGGCTCAGCATTGAACTGCGGAAGTTTAGACAGGCGATCCATGGCCAACAGTCAATCGAGGCGACTTTGACATTGGAGGTGGCCCTGGAAAGTAGACATGAAGTATCGATTATTCTTGCAAAGGTCTTCGAGACTGGAAAGTGGACTGAAGAGATTGCTAGCAAGATCACCACGTTGCAGCAGGCAGAGACCAAACGAGCACAGGACACGACGAAAAAGGCATACTTGTCTAAGATAAAAGAAAAGCTTGGTATTGACGAAAAAAGAGCTCGAAACAAACAGAGAAATGTTTAAGAGACTATGCGATTCCAGAGTCGAGAATAGCAGGAGCTGGCTTGATGACGAGGAAGCGTATACTTCATGGGCTGATGCGGATGATGCCGGGGCGCGACCTCTACTACTACTCCTCGGCGAGAAGAACACCGGGAGATCTACAACGGTCTCAACAATCGTCCAGAAGCTCAAAGCCAGATACAAGACATCGACGGAACGGGCTTCCAGAGTTTTCCTAGCCTGGTATTTCTTCCCTTCGCTATCAGATAAAGCTGATAAGGGTGACCCGACTCCAGCACGGACAGCTCTGAAGCATATTGCTTTACAACTGGCGGAGCAAGACATGGCGCTTGCCAAGAGCATAGCCTCTATCTGTGAAGAGAAAGATAATGGCACTTACTTCACCGACGTGAGCTGTGAATCGTTGTGGAAGGACCTGAGGCTTGGACAACCACGTGGAGATACGACGTACTACTTCATATTTGACGGAGTTGAAAAGCTATCGAAGATGCATGCCGATGCCGGCACACAGTTCTTTGGTGTTATCAAAGAGGCTAGCCACTCACCTACTGCAGAAAGTGATAGGAATGGGATTCGGCTCCTGGTTAGTGGCAGTGGTGACGCAGTCAAGTCACTCGGAGGCTTCGAATCACCAACAATCAACATAGCGAAATCCAACGGTTCGGACATTAAATCGTATATCAAGAGGGCGATGCGCAAATACGATATCTTCCAAGGCAACGACTCGAAGGACGAAGCAAGCCGCCAGAAAATCAACGATAAACTGATAGAGATGGCAGGCGGGAGTTTCTTCAAAGTCCAGTCAGCACTGGATAGAATTAAGGACCTAGTAGATTCAGGCGGACAGGAGTCGGAACTCGATGATCTGTTGACAGAGTCTGACTGGGGCCGAGAGGCGATTTCGAAAAATGTTGTTGCCGAGCTTCAAGAGCAACTATCCCCACAGAATATTGACGAGATAAATGAGCTGTTGATCTGGGTAGTCTATGGTTTTGAATGGCTTAGTGTGGACCAACTGGAGGCAGCGCTCGTGAGTTTGCCATCTGGTATTTCTGGAGACATAGGTGCTAACTTCCAAGTTCCTTCGCTTTGGATCAACTCCGCTTCAGAAGCTGGCGAAGAAACTACAAGGCAAGTATTCCAGACTTTTTGAAGTCGATGGGCAAGTGATCACCGTACGGCGTGATCTTTTATCCCTGGTGATCAAGGATCCCAAGCAGCTACGATCCGTCGATGACGATACCCCAAGGATAACAGCTACCATCACCATCACAAAGGGCGACATTACAACAGTTCAGAACTTCCTTTGGACCCTGTTCCAGAAGTCAGTTGTTGAGAAGTTCGAGTTCGAGCCACTAGCTGGACAGGTTACTCAAACCAGGGGCGAAATTAGGGTGAACGACTACGACGCACACTTAGCAATAGTGATGCAGGCCATTAGCTTCCTGATAAAGAAGCCAGATGATAGGACTGAAAACCTGGGGAGATATATAGTCTGGAATCTCCCTAAACATTTGAAGGAACTGAAAAACCCGGAGCGTGATCACAAGGTCGATAATGCAGCAAAGAAAGACATTGGTAGCATGCTTTTCGACATCCTCGGGCAAGGCACCATTATCAGGAGGCATTGGAAACATTTTGTTGACGTGCCTTTGTTCGGCGACACGGCGCAAATCTCGACACTCCTGGCCTGGCTGCAGGATCCTGATGTTACTGGCCATTTCGGGATATATCAAATGGATTGGCTAGACAAGGTAATCTCAAGCCCGAGCCCACAACGTGCTTTACTCTTCTCTATAGCCCGGGAAGTTGGCCACAGATGGCTCAAGAGCCGCGAGCATGACCCTTGTGAAGCATATCGGTCTCTCATCCAGTATCTTTCATTGGTAAGTCTAGAATGATTCCTTGTACACGCATGTGTCTGTTTTTCCACGACTAACGCCATACTAGGAAGTTTCCGAGGGAGAATCAAATGCGTCCGACGAATCGCTCGTGATTTTGAGCACAGATGAAGAGACTTTGCTTCTTGACAAGGCAGAACGCTGGTGCAAGTGCATACTTCGAGTTACGGAAGAGCAATCTTTATGGTACGAGAGAGTTGGTGAGACTGCCAGAAAAGTCGATGAGTTCGACTATGCGATAGCGATGTTCTTTAAGGCAACTAAAATGCCTGGAGTGTCATGGACGTGTTACAAAGGTCTAGCACAATCATATTATCAAGCTGGAAAACTGAAAGACGCCTGTGCATCACAGAAGAAGGCGTTGGAGACTCTCTCCGATGCGAAAGAGCTTTACCCTGACGAAACCTGGGCACTGGATATGGATCTTGGAAAATGGTACTTTGAACTAAAGGAGCCGGACCAAGCAACCGTCTACTACGAAAAGGCTCTAGAGGCTAGGCAAGCTGACGAGACATATTACCGCGTGCTGGAAGCCAACCTTACATCGCAGTCTAATGACCGTACATTAGACCTTGTTGAATCCATGAGTCATCAGACGTCTACAGATGACGGTATAAGTCGCCTAGGTTCTGCACTTCTACTCATGGCAACGGAGGAAGATACTTACGAAAGGTACTTCACCAGCCTTCTATCGCTAACTGCTGCCCGTGATGGGATGCTGGGGATGGTTCTGAAGGCTATGGACGAAGCCATCCAACTAGCAGCTGACAGAGAGCTTTTATTCGAAAGAAGCGCCCTTCGACTTTACAAGGGCCTTGCAATTTATTATTACGGTCATGAAGCGGATGAAAATCGACTCACCTCTGCTGTCAGACTTTGGGAGGAGTGTCACTCTGATGCAAGAAAGGTGATTGAAGAAACCGGCACCTACGTCCAGTGGAAATGGATGTGGTTGGGCGGCCAGGTCATCAGTGGTATAGTGCGCCATTACTTCAAAGAAGCAACGGCAGCAAACACTGAGGCTTCAGCATTCGGAAAGTTGGGTGAAATCACTATCGGCTACAGGATCTCGTACGACGACAACCGGGTATCACCAGCCGAGTCTTACATGGGAGCCTACGAAGTCCTGCAGGGAAATCTCACCGCAGCAAGAGCGCATTTCCGCAAGAACATGCTTACGGCCCATGAGATGCTATCTGACGACACAGAAGAGAATGATGCAGATGCGTTTTTCGTCTTGTTCCAGTGTCTGCTTCATACCGGAGACGATGTCAATGCTCTCATCGCTTTCGAACTTACAGGGCCGATAGAGAAGACGGTAGAAATGAGGCTTGGTGATATTCGGGGTGAGGATAAAGTCGCCGCAACGGAGCTTCTTGAGTTTGTGAAAGAGAAGTTTTCATCGAGCGATTCCGCTCCTACCAGGTATATGGTTGTCCTTGACGAGTTGCAACGACGAATGAACCCGGAGGACGATAAAGATGAGAAGACCGCGACAACTGAATCCTACCAAAGGATCTATTCGCTCCTGGTTGCGAAACGACCTGCTTCTGGAGATGGAGATGATCCAAACCAGCTGCCGTATGAGATCACTTACAGTGATATTGTGATCAACTGGCGATACTTCTGCAACGGGAACTGCGGAGGGGCATGGGATTTTGAGACTGACATCAACATCTGTAAATACTGCTGGGACACTCCCTTTTGTCAAAACTGTTTACCGCTGCTTCAACAAGGCACGTCGAAGATGTTGGCTTGTGATGCAGGCCATAAGTGGCTTCATGTTCCACGATGGAACTTGAGAGAGAGCACGGGTCTAAGGGACGGCACTGTTATGATGGGAGGCGAGATCGTCGATGGTCGGCATGTTGGGGGACAAAGAGTCAAGATCAAGGAGTGGTTGAGCACCATTTGGAAGGAATGGGATATTGAGTAATGTTGCTTAGTGGATTTTAGTTTACTTGCTGGCTTTTCGGAATCTGTCACTTATAGATCACGGAGATGCATGTCTATATCCCTAACGATACGTAGTTGAGACAATGCCAAGGTACATGTTCTTTCAGAGTAAAAAGTAATGCGCAAGACTAGCAAGAACGCCAGAATTTATTGAAGACGTGTGTTTCTTCAAGGCTCGATCAGTCTGAACATAGTAGTAGCCCATCGCCCTATGAGTCTAAAAGTCTCTCTGAGCTAGGTCAGGCTTATCTTGTTCAGGTATCCAAAGTAGAATAATCTAAATGGCCTTACCCTTGACGATATCCATAAGATAAGGGCCTAAGCCGTCGAATCCAGGGATCTTGCCAAGCCTTCCATCAAGATGTTCGACATCTTTGACCATACTGTACACATCAATCAGCACAAGTGTACCTGTACAAGTGTAAAGATGAAGAACCTTACCATTGACGACCGCTCTCTTCTTTCACGACGATCTCGATGAACACCTTGCCCAGATGATCTCTATAACTCGTAGAGATTGACTCCATAATCAGCAGCACCACCTCTTTATTCATACGCTTACTGATAGCTTTGTATAGCCTGGTCGTGTCGCCAACCAGGTCCACCATGTATTTGCGAACATCTTGCGCTGTCTCACCCTCCCAGTCGATCTCCCGTGCTCTCTTACAATAAGAGACGACCCGAGACTCCATAATCTCAATCAACTTTCGGCAGATGGCATCTTTGTGCTTTTCGAATGCGTGGTTGACCTTTTCGAACCGACTGTTTATAGCCTCGTTGGTTGGCCCTGAAGGTGCATGACGACCCACGAATGCACAAATACGCGGAATAAGCGTCGAAATGAATGACAATGCCTGGAATGCGAGTGCTAGATTCGTAGCTGTAATATTCTTGAGACCAGCTGATGGCAAAGCGCCAGCGCCAAGGATAAGTTGGCGACACCTCGAGTCGAACAGTTGCAGATACGAAATCAGATATGAAGCGACTTCTGGCGCCTTGGATGCAATCCCGCATATAAAACGAAGGAAGCGCGATACACCTTTTAAGCAGGTGATGGCAGACAAAGGTAGTAGGAATGTCTCCGCTCCAATACTGGCGCCCCTGATTTCTTTCGGTGCGCGGCTCTCATCTGTGCTGTCTTTTTGCTTGACTCCCTCCCGGGATATTGGTGCCCAAATTCTGCTCATCTGTGTCCAAGATGGCGGGTTTGAAGCGCCGCACTCCAGGACCTGTTGAAGAATTTCGTTGTTCTCAGGCGTGAAATCTGTATCTCGCCACGTATCGGAGCTCATGGCCTGGGTAAGTATTTGGTTCTCTCTGGCGCCATGTGCCTGAATGTAATCTCGAATTTGGCTGTCAATCAAAGTCCTAAGAGGCGTGCCAGCTTGCGCCGAAATTGACTCGCATTGGTTGACAAACAAGAGGTTCAGAGTATAGTGGCGAATGAAGTAGTCTAACGGCAAGCTGATTGTCTGCTCAGATCGAACACGAAGAACCTTGGAGATCATTTCGTGGCCGATGTCCGCTCCATGGATCAGCAAGCTAGGCAGGCCAAGTGCAATATGCACATCCTCATGTATTCTGACGCCAGAATCTTTCTCTGCTGAATTCCGACTGGTAATTGACGATTGATTGGTGGGAGACGTGACGGGATCATCAGCAACAGAAGTCTCAGTAGAACACGCGATATCCAAAAGAACACTGGATTGACATTTCAGACTCCGCAACATCTCCATCAAAGTAATGAAAAGAGAAGAGAAGAGAAGAGTTCCTCGGCATCTGGTGGTCCAAGATCCCGGAGGTTCTGAGCAAGGATAGACGACCCTTCTCTAGTTAAAGGATCAAGGCTCCCACTAGTAGCCGACGCTGCTGTTACGGAGCTGGTATCATCAGTCGAACTTGGGAGAATGATTCGCAGCGCATTGCGGATCTCCAGGAGGACCAATTGTCTATAAGCCTTGAAGGCCGTCGATATAGATCCAGATCGATGGAGTCCGAGCAAGCTGGGCAAGAGTGCCGCACGCAAGTCATTCGCACGATCTGCATTAGCCAACAAGGCTGAAGGGTTCCGCCCGTAATCTCCTTGAGCCCTCCGTGATGTGGCCTCCCATGCAAGAAGAACTTGTTCTTTTGAAGCAAGTTGGCTATGACGTTGAAGGTCCTGGGTGAGTATAGAATGAATTCTGGATTCAAAGATTTTTGCAACCCGTGATTTTAGCACTGCCAGTTCATTCAAGACACCTTGGGAAGGTATAGCCCTGCGTATGTCCTGAAGCTGTATATCGGCTGATACCTGGTTCTTGGCGGCCTGGCTACGTTCACCAGCCATCAGGGACTCAATGGCATCGAACTCATGCAGGGCCTTCTCAGCCTTTCCTTCATCAACGAGAGACTTGCAATAGGAAACTCTGTCCAAGATGCACTGTAGTTGTAGTACGGCATTGCTAAGATGTTGGATGTCCCGTTGTACTCGGAGCTTCTGCGATAGCACCAGTCCTTTTGTCCTTATATCATGCTGCAAGGAAGAGAGATCATTACGAAGCAATGCTATCATTTCTGCTGATTGTGCCGCTTCGGTGTGTAGTTCTCGCAAAGAACTGAGAACGGAGAAAGCGGTGCTAGAAGCTATTGAGATGGAGTTGGCCAAGTGCATCTCCACTATGTCCATATACCAGGATAGCTTCTCCTGAAGAATGGCGTTTGCCGCGAGGGACTTCCTAGGCAATAGGGCACTCACGTTGCCTGTCTTGCCTTCACTTGATGACTGGGATGTAATCTCCGAGTGCTCACTAACAACACGGAAAATTCGTGGATTCTCTAAATGGAAGTTTTGGTCGAAATATACATCAGGAACAGCGGCTAAGGAAGGCAGTTGATGGCGAGGCTTGCGCTCAAAATCGACACTTCGCTGTTCGTTGGAGAGTCCGTCAAAACTAGCAATAGGCGAAGTGATAGGATCACCTACTCTGGGCTGAAATCGATTGTTAGTATGCCTTGGCTCCTCATAAACGTTTACTCTACAGGCTTGCTTACTATTCGATCTTCACCTTGACTTTCTTGCAGCCGATGAAGTTGTTCGTACAGAGGAGCCATTTGCGACACATAAGATTGAAACTCGGTAGCATCAACATGTGGCGTCTTTGATAGAACTACGCGGGGAATGTCCTGAGTGGCTGACATCGTGGGCAAGATCAAGTGAGCGTGAAATGATCGGCACTATCTCAGCAACCGTTTCGCTTAACAGACAGAAGCAAACACTTTGTATCTCTCGATTGAGGCTTGTTCGAGGTATCATACCTTTGGCCTGAACAAAGCGAGAAATTGATGAGAGGTCCAAAAACGAATGACGCGTCGTTGGTCGCAGCGTTCCAGGGATGTTGGTTGGTACCTCCATATCAATGACGCCGATGATTATCCGACCATGAGAAACAAAATATTACAATGAAATGAAGTGTACTTATCAAGTTGTAGCCATCCTTTGTGCCCAAAACTTTTCCATGCTGTGGTTCACGAGCTTCGATCTTTATCTCGTGGTCGGTTTGAGGACACCATAATAGGAAAGAATTAGATCTAGCGCATGAAACCTAGCCAAACTGTAGGCCATCCCCAATGCAACGATATTGATCTAGTCCAAATAAAGTTGTTAGGGAATTCAGGGCGAACTGTGAGAGTGACAAGAGATTAAGATGGTTAGTTGGGCTGGACGACACAGAAAGTCAGGTCAGGTACGAAGTACGCTGTCAAAACCACGCGTTCTTGAATTCATACTCCAACGCAAGGGTATACGTAAAAGAAAAACCGAAACCGATCGCTCACAACAAGGATGCGAAGGCGCGATAGTTTAAAAAGTTTATATGCTGGAGAAATATCGCGGCCCGAAAATGATACGCATCCACTTTGTAAGCACGCAATTTGAGTTCGCCATGTCGTTTCCTATTGATCCCTGATAGGAAATCCACAAGAAAAAAGCTTCATGTGGCTGATATTCATGACGTTCAGTGGCAGTACACGCCACGAGGTATGTTTGTGTATCAACACAAAACTTTGTTGTTTTGGATGTCAACAAACATTATCAGGCGTCTGTGGCTTCCTCAATTGCTTTTCTTGCGTCAACGATCATGACGATTGCTCGATTAGCAGCGGGGGGGAATAATAGACTGTTAAAAGAAGTCCCTGCAAACAAACCCTGAGCGTCTGGATCCTTTTATCAATCGAATCTCTTAGCTGCCCCAAAGGGTTCCATCGCCGGCCCGACAACCCACACGGCCCCATACGGCGCTACCAGGACAAACATAGACATTGAGCCCGTGAGCATAGACGATTGTCATGCGCGATTACTCCATTCAGACCACTCGCCAAGAAAAACGTGCTGTAAGACAACTGGGTCGTGATCGGGCTCGTCCGACCAGATCTGCAAGGCCTTTTATAAGATGGCAACCCAATCTTCTGATATTCAAGACGCATCTGCCGAACCATCGCAATCCAACACAGACATGGCCTCTAATTCTGAAAAGGTCGTCACAGGTAGTGACATCCAAGCGACAGACGAGAGAGACGATGTTGTCTCTACAGGATCTCTCAAGAATGAGTCCGTGAATGGGAGAGCCCAGATCTTGGGTGCGACACCAGAGGAAATTCTCGAGGCAGAGGAGCATGCGCGCACGATGGACTTGGATGAGGCAAAAAAGGTGAGAAGAATCAATGCTGGCCCTTGATAGTCGCTAACATTGATCCAGCGCGCTGAAAACCTGGTTTACCTCCATGAACATGACCCCAACTTCAGCTCAGAATCCATCATGCGTATTCAAGAATTCCTGAGCAACGAAGGACTCTTCGCCAATCCTCACAACCACTCAGATATCATCTCAGACATCAAGACCGAGATTTCACTCGTCACCATCAACTCACCCTACGCAGAAGTCCGCGCCGTAGTAAGCAACAAGGACGACCCATCGACACCAGCAGGAACTATTCGAGCCTGGACCATCGGTTTGTTCTTCGTGATTATACAGAGCTTCGTGAACCAGCTGTTCTCAGTGCGACAACCGACTATCCGACTTCAGGCACCCGTCATTCAACTCCTCTCATTCCCGCTGGGCAAAGCTTGGGAGAAATGGCTTCCCACTGGCGAGTTCACGCTGTTTGGTCAAAAGCTGCAGCTCAATCCTGGAAAGTTCAATCAGAAGGAACATATGCTGATATCGATTATGGCGAATGTCTCGACGAGTTTGCCTCATTCGCGATATATCATTTTTACTAGTTGGTTGAAGAAGTACTTTGACTTGCCATTTGCCGCCGATTTTGGATTTCAGATCTGCCTCTCGGTGAGTAGGACTGCGAAATGACTCACTGGGTTTTACTAACGGGAATAGCTGGCTATGAATTTGCTGGGCTTCGGTCTTGCTGGACTGGCACGGCGTTTCCTAGTCTACCCATCATTCTGTATCTGGCCTCGCTCCCTTGCAACTATCGCGCTCAATCAGAGTCTACACAACGGTAAGTCCCCAGAAGCCGCTCATCTAGTCTGTTAAGTTGACTGACAGTCGAAGAATCTGGAAACGCAAGCGTGCTTGGTCCTTTCAAGAAGATGTACAGCATGTCTCGGTACCGCTTCTTCATGCTCTCGTTCGCCGCCATGTTCGTCTGGTTCTGGTTCCCCGATCTCATTGCTTCAGCTTTGTCACTTTTCAACTGGCTTGCGTGGATCTCGCCCAACAACTTCACCCTTACAGCTATCACCGGTGTTACCAAAGGCCTCGGTTTCAACCCTCTTCCAACCTTTGACTGGAACGTTGCCACTTACTATATTGATCCTCTATTGGTCCCCTTCCATGTCACCGTCAACATGTTTCTCGGAGCCTTGTTGGGCGGTATCACTATCATTGCGATGTACTGGAACAACACGTACAACACTGGATATCTCCCCATCAACACAAACACCATGTTCGATCACACCGGCGCCAAGTACAACGTATCTTATATCTTGGATGACCGTGGACTGCTCGACGCAGAAAAGTATCAGGCTTATAGCCAGGTCTACATTGCTGCTTCATCCATCACATACTAGTGAGCTCTTTTCGTTGATTCATAACCCGCATAGAACTGACAAAAATAGCATATACTTCTTCGCCGTGTATAGCGCCATTATCTCCTATGCAGCGCTGTATCACTGGAACGACATCAAGCTTGGTTTCGTGTCGCTCTGGGAAAGCTTCAAGAAGAACAGCAAGATTAACGAGTTCAAGGATGTTCACACAAAACTAATGGAGCAGTACACCGAGGTTCCGGAGTGGTGGTACTTGATACTCAACGTAAGTTCTACAGAAAAGCATAATAGCCTTGACTAATGCGATGTAGATCGTTGGAGTTGCTTTCGGCATTGCCTCTGTAGCAGGATGGCCCACCAACACCAGTGTCGCCACCGTCTTCTTCGGCCTTGCTCTTGCCATCCTCTTCACTATTCCCACTGGAATCATTTTTGCCACTACTGGCATCGAGGTTGAGTTCAACGTCCTCGCTGAGTTTATTGGAGGAGCATGGCAACCTGGCAATGCCTTGGCTGTAAGTATCCACCACCAATTCTAATCTTCGCATCTAACATTAGTAGATGAACTTCTTCAAAGGCTTTGGGTATGTGACAGTCGCTCACGCCCTTGATTTCGCCAATGATCTGAAGCTTGGGCACTACCTCAAGATTCCTCAACGCCAGACCTTCTGGTGTCAGACAGTTGCCAGTAAGTAACCCTTCAGCACTTCTTTTTTCACCTCAACTGACTGTCAATAGCTATTGTCTCCGCGTTTGTTTGCACCGCAGTCATGAACTTCCAGATCCTCAACATCCCAGATATTTGCCAGCCAACCCAGAAGGATCGCTTCACATGCCCCGGTGTCGAGTCTTACTTCACCGCCGCCGTACTCTTTGGCTCTCTTGCCCCTCAAAGAGTCTTTGGAGAAGGCGGCTTGTACACAGCCCTCCTCGCTGCGTTCCCAGTTGGACTGGCATTCCCTATTATCTACTACTACGCAACCCGCAAGCTGCCCAAGACGCATTGGCTTACAAAGCTTCATCCCGTCGTCATCTTCAGCGGTGGCCATATTTGGTCTCCCTACAACCTGGCCTATGTCTGGCCGGCTGTCATTCCAGGATGGATCTCTTGGGTCATCGTCAGAAAGAGATATCTTCAGTTCTGGGGAAAGTACAACTATGTCCTTTCGGCAGCCTGGCAGACTGGAATTGCTCTCGCTGCGGTGGTAATCTTTTTCGCTGTGAGCTACCACGGCGCATCGATCAAATGGATCGGCAACAGTGCAGACAGTGGTTGTGAAGCCGAGACCTGTACTCGCCTCAAAGTTCCCAATGGGACCTTCTTTGGTCCACAGCCAGGAACCTTTGCCTAGATAGGCTACAAATAGCCAATTATATAGCTACAATTAAACAGGAGATGTTTTTATTCTCAAATGCGATGAACGAGACTAATAACGCCCGGGCAATGTTGAATACGTGGCTGTGCCGCTGATCCTACGACATCAGCACGCCCGGATTCTAGGCAGAACTCGCTTTAGCACTTCCACTGCCTTAACTAAGTTGTTGTATAAAAATGCCACATTTCGCTTTTTCTTTAAACAGAGTATGCTTGACAAGACATTTTGAAGTTCGCCGAAATGGTTTATCTACCACCCAACCAACATGGCAATTGCTTCACATGTTATCTTACCACTCCATTCACAGATGACGAGCTGAAAGCCTTCAAGTCAAGGTTTGAGCGTGGCGCATACTACAAATCCGCCCCTTTGATGCAAATCACAATCATGCATGCACCAGACGATTATTTAGGAAAATCGCATCAATACATGCGCGCGAAAGAAACTGAAGCTGGCAACACGGATCCATTCATCGTCGTTGACGAAGAAGCCAAGAGCAGACGCGCAGCCTGGTATATTGACCAGTTCGCTGAGGAACATCAGGTTAAAGACGGCGTGGCTGAGAGCACAGATGTTGTGATGAAGATCCTCATCCAGACCGAGTGCTTGGGTATCAACTATATAAACTACATCACAGCCAAATCGAGCATTGAGGAAGCTCTTGATAATTGTGAGGTGGAATTACCCCTCACCAATGACTTTTATCAGCCCGACCCGCAAGATTGCGGTGGCCCAGACTTTGAGTATCGACAACCCCAGCAAGATGGCTGGGTCATTGCTGAGCCTGGAGAATTTGAAGAGAGCGCCGATCCTGAGCTGCTGAATGACTTCTCACCTCGTCCGGATAAGGTGGTTAGGCTGACAGAGGACGCCGCTGACTCTGTTGGGTTGGCCAGCTCTTGGACGATTCCAGGCGATGCAAAGCCTATTGATCTGGCGCAAAAGGAGTTTCCTGATGGGGCTGTTGTTTTGCAGCAGAGGTATAAGCCCGGCTTTCCATGGCCAGCGGACTCACTGTGATAAGGTTGAGACTTGAGAGGTCCCCAAGGGAATGTAGGCGGAAGATAAACCGTCAAACGGAACGAAGTCGAACACGAGCTTCACTAAGCATCCTTGTCATTTGGTAGGTCTTTACAACCACCAATAATATGTAATTACGCGCTTTAGCTCTGCCCTTCGAGTGATGGTAGCTTATCGCAGATGATATTCCCCACGATGTCGGAACCGGCATATCTCGACTAAGATAAGCGGGACAGAGAAAGACGATCTTTTCCCAATACGCACCTTATCATCAGTCATTCTTAATCGTGCGTTACGCTTTCCCACATTTAGAAAGTGCATCCTAGCCGTTGAATGGATCCAACTTCCCAACGGAGCAATTTTTGGAGAATCGTGGTGGGGAGGAATGGGTGAATCATCAACTCCGCACCAAGACGATCAGATCCATCATGAATGATAAATAGTTAGCAACTTCGTCAATAATTATTTTCATCCGATTATCAACGGTCCTCAGATCATAATCATGCCTTCTGTTCCCCATCCGCTTTGCCCGCTGACGGGCGATGAGATTCAGGCTAGCGCACGCTTGATTGAGAGCGTCTGGCCACAGTCTGTCTCGCTATCTTTTAAGGTTATAACGCTCAGCGAGCCCCCAAAGGAGAAGCTTGCACCGTATTTGGAAGCATTCGACAACGGAACTTCCCCTTCGCCGCTTGAGCGTTTGGCTTTTGTTGCGTATTATATCCGTGGGACGGTGAGTTGACCCCACTTGGCTTGTTATCATGCATGATCTGACAGTCACAGGATATTTTCCATGAAGCCATTGTCAACCTAACTACTGGAAGAATTGAGAGCAATGTGAAGCTTGGACCGAACGTTCACGGAAACGTTGACTATGATGAGGCTCAGAGGGTTGAGAAGCTTGCGCTTCAGGATCCACAGGTCTTGGCTGAGCTGGAAAAGCTAAAGTTGCCTGAGGGGACAGTCATATGTGCTGACCCATGGATCTACGGTAAGCACTACTTTGATTGCGAGATGACTTGATGGCTGACATTCGTAGGATCCGATGGAGTTGAGGATGATGTCCGTATGTACCAGGTCTTCCTGTACATGCGAGATCCCGCAAACTCTGGCGAAGCTGATTCCAACCACTACGCATTCCCCTTGCCCGTATCGCCAGTCATTGAATGCGTCAACTACAAAGTCATCCGAATCGATGTACTCCCTACTGGCGCTGATAACACTATCAAGCCATTGGCACCTTATCAACCAAAGCCTGCCAATGAGTACATCCCGGAAGCCCAAGAGCTGCGAAAGGACCTCAAGCCGCTGCACGTAAGCCAGCCAGAGGGACCAAGCTTCAATGTAACACCGGTCGGTGAGACTGGAAACGTTATCTCATGGCAGAAGTGGACCTTCTTTGTCGGTAAGTCTGATATCTTGTGTTACTCAATGCTCTCCCAGCTGACGGAAATAGGCTTCAATCAGCGTGAAGGAATGGTGTTGTACAACGTCAAGTATGACAACCGTCCCTTGTTCTACAGACTCTCCCTATCAGACATGAGCGTGCCCTACGGTGATCCACGACACCCGTTCCACAAGAAGTCAGCATTTGACTTGGGTGATGCCGGTGCTGGTGCTACAGCAAACAACCTCAAGCTAGGTTGTGATTGCTTAGGCAGCATTCAGTACCTCAGCGGTGTGATCTGCGATGATCAAGGTAGACCGCTACCAATGGAGAATGTCATATGTATTCATGAGCAAGATGCCGGTATCGGATGGAAGCACACCAACTACAGAACCGGAAGAGCTGCCGTTGTACGAGCACGCGAGCTTGTGCTGCAGTCCATTATCACAGTCTCAAACTATGAGTATATCCTCATGTTCCTGTTCAACCAAGCGGGAGAGGTCACATATGAAGTCCGCGCCACAGGTATCCTGTCTACACAGCCGATTGACCACGAGCTGGACAAGGTTGGAGTACCATTTGGAACTGTCGTACACCCTGGTGTACTTGCAGGCGTTCATCAACATATCTTCTCCTTACGAGTCGATCCCATGATTGACGGCCATACGAACCAGTTGGTATACAGCGAGGCCCACAGAATACCTCGTGATCCCCACCTGAACCCTCACGGTACCGGCTACGAAGTTGTCGAGAAGACCATTGACAAGACAGCTGGTTTGGATATCGATTATGACCTTAGTAGGGTCTATAAGATCACAAACCCCAACTCCCTCAACCCTATTAACGGCAAGCCCGTGGGCTATAAGATTATGGCTCCGCCGTTCCAAAAGCTTATGGGCGACGAAGACAGCTTCCTGCATAAGCGCGCCGAGTTCGCAGACCATAATATTTATGTCACCACACATCGCGACCGCGAACTGTACGCGGGAGGATGGTACACCAACCAGTCTCGTGGAGATACAGGCGTGAGAACTTGGGCACAAAGGAACGAATCACTGACACCGGAGTCTGATATTGTAGTTTGGGTGCAATTCGGTATCAACCATATCCCACGCATCGAGGACTTCCCTGTCATGCCGGTTGAGATTCTCAAGGTGCATCTCAAGCCTGTCAACTTCTTCACCAAGAACCCTGCGCTGGATGTGCCCCCGAGTGAGCAGAGCGCGAATCAGAGCACTCTTATTGAGAGTAAGAAGGCAGAGGTTTCCGACAGTTGCGGATGCGATACATCGACTGTTCCTTCAAAGCTGTAGTTTGAGATTTCAGTAAGAGATACCTCACGGTGCAAAGAGTTATGACATGAATGGAGGAATATTAATATTATTCGTTTATTGAGCCGATTATGGATAAGGCCCTATGCGTTCAACGTGAACTGTTGTTTCTTCTGATATTTGTATCCCATCCAATCCCTCGTTTACTGTCGGTGGAGGCGTTTGATGCCTCCACGGACTAGAAATTGTGATCTCTGTCCCATAACTCCACCCAGCATGCGAAGCCTCAATGTCGTATCCCGCTGGGATATCATCGTTCATTACAAATTCACACACTGAACTTGAACCGTTCTGCACTGATGCTTTAGTGCCACGACTGCCCTTGATGCCGTATTCAGGTGATAGGGCTGAGTCGACGACTGCGCGCTTACTTCTGTGAGACGCGAGGAATGAAGAGGGTACGATTTTTCGAAATACGGGTCGCAGCATTGGTAGCGAAACTGGAGCACGTCAATTGAGATTCGTGATTTGGGTCGGTGTGATATACCCGAAACATTGGCGAGATTGCATTCTGCTGCAGCCAAAGACCCATGATAGCCGATCTTAAGGGCGATTTCTTTTGAACTGCCTTTGAACTCGAAGGAATTATGGATGACAAGAATCGTCAAAACACAAACACTGTTCACATATTAGTCTGAGCACAAAGTATCACCACGGGGAACACACAGAGCACCGAAGCCGAAAAGGGCCATGACAGCAAGTTTTTGACCAAGCGGAAGATGCATTTTGATGACTTCAATCAGCGGGAGAACAAGAATGACAACATCCAGAACAGCGTGCGTAAGACCAGTGGAGAAGAAATAAATATTGCTCGTGACATGGCAATGGGTAGTTCGTCGGGCAAGATCCCAGTAGGCTGACGTCGGCATACATGACAGTGTCAACAGGAGTATTCGGACGACGAACCATGCGACACAAAGCACGAAGACAACTTGAATTGCGAGGCGCGAACTAGAATATTTGAAGAGGCGCCAGTAAAACGTCAATATGGCGAATTTGGCGAAGCCGATGCCGATGGTATACGTCAGGCTGCTGAGCCAAATGAGGAGGTATGATCGTTCGAGCCGTTCTTCTTCGGTGAGATGCGACGGGCCATCTTTTAACGGGCGACCGAGACCGAAGCCGAAAAGAACTGAAGACGCATTTTAGTTGTCGCAATTGATGCAGTTCAAATGGGTATGTTCTTACAGACAAGGTTGTCAATCGAGTACGCGAGCGCTCCAATCTACGCATCAATTGTCAATGATCTTTTCTTGCAGTGGCAAAAACGTTAAGCATAACGCACAAACGCAACGACGGCCAACCAATCATCAATCCCATAACCCGCCCTCGTCGACCGTCTCGCCAAGAGTCTCAGCGCTAGCACCAGCGCAGCGAGCGGCAGGGTAATAAAGATAGAAGCATAGACATTCGGTCTATAATCCGCTTCCATCGTGCATCATCAAAGTCCCCCAAAAGAAGAAGAAGAAGAAGAAGTTTAGAAGGAAAAGAGAAGGGATGGGGGAGGGGAGATAAGACGAAATGGACTTTGTCTCACATTGAACCAGTCAGCTTGGGCGAATGATTCAAGTGAGGACGCGCTAATGGGCTCGATGATGTTATCCTGGTTGCGCTAAGGTGAACGGTTCGCGGGGGAAAGGAGATGCCGGTGCGGGGCGATTTTGTCCGTTGGTGTTTTTACTGGTGAAGGGGAAACGCTTTGACTTTGTTATGACTGTCTAGTGTAAAGATTATTTGTCGGGTCAAGCGGGTTTTAGTTGCCAAGGCCCTTCGGCACTCGTGCTTAATTTCCAGAAGTCCCGGAGCGTCAATGTCTGACATCTTAGCCCTGTTGATCCCATGTTACTGAATCGAATGTCTTGACAAAGGCATACTGAGCCGCATTTTCCCCCAAAGGACTCACCTTTACCAGCTTCTGCATCATTACTACGTAGCCTGGTCCATCATCCCTGACAGCTCAGCACCCTTCTAGCCAGCAAATCATCCTCAGCTTACCAAATTAACGACATGTCAGAATACGACAAAACAAGCATAGCGTCGCTTTTCAGCTGCAACATCGCTAAATTGCTTACATTCGACCAGCAAATCCCAACTGAAAGAAAATCCCATGGGCATCCAGGGTAACTCATAACTGGTGAGACGCCCAGACAGCTGGAGTTGTTCGGCTGGCAACACGAAAGAGCCAGACCGATTGAAGTATGGTCCTTATTCAATTGATGAGAAATTATGAATTGCTTTATTTCAAGAACGAGATAAAGGCAGGTATAAAACTGCCTAGCCCTCGCGAAAATAGACCTTCGCATCCTGTCTGCTGGGCATGTTCTTATGGGTGCATTTCAGGAATATCTCGCACTCTGTAACAACTCCATACAAAGAAGTCTTGAATTATAGGATAGATTCTCTTTGGTGGGTAGATATATGTTCATATGTTTTATTCGCATTCATGCCGACGCCTGCGCTTCTATCAAAGTGTCTGTCTCATACTTCCAGTAACATGAGGCTATTCCACAAATTGTATCATCGGCCACTCTGAGAATAGAAATCCCCCAACTCCAAGAGTGGAAAGAAGTATGAAAGAATAGCGATGATGATTGAGCGAATACCTCGAGTTGCAAGAATTGTAACCACCATTAAGTATAGATAGTGGTTTCCGCCATGAGATTCATATGGCACTTTGTATATTGTTGCGGGATAAAAAGCCTCTGCGGTACTTATACTAGCCTCCAAGCAGTGGTTGAGATCAGAAAATACGCAAGCACGGGAGAGATAGACCTGCTGTGTAGGTACTTGGTATGCTGTCTCGAGTGTGTTTATGAGAGCACGTAACCTGTTGCCAGACCTGATAGCTGATGCTTGCGTCGAGCACCCTAGCCTGAACAGTCAGCGGCTGGAATAACTCGAGCAATTTCGGAAAGATAATCATATGCATGAGCTTAGATCCATCACCACTCTCCTCGGCTTGTTCTTCATCTCCTGACAGAAATTCCATTTACCATCATCAGTGCACCCAAGTTGATCGGTGGCATAGCTGAAATTGCTGACCGACTTTCTCTTTATTCCAAAGCCGGGGATTTCCAAGTGGTATTGGCTGCGATATCAGCCTCAGTATAGTAACCAGGAGGTCTTCGGCCAATATAGTCATCGAGGTTCCCCCCAAGCCACAGAGCATTACCAAAGTCCCATTAGCTGCCAAGTCCAAAGATGCCGCGAAGAGTAGTTCAATAGTAAGACCAATGGCTTAGGGGACCATGCTCAGCCCTCCAGAACGCGCGCTAGGAGGGCCTCAAAACCCCCCGGCTAGCATGGGCTGTTTGCGTGATTTGCTAGCACAATCGAAGTGCCGAATTCGGTGAGCATATTATGCAGGACAAGACTGATTTAGTTCATTAGATACTGAGGTATGGCGCAATCCGAACTGGAAAATGGCCTTATGGTTTGAGACATCCAAAAACTGTATGGGTAAGCTTCAATGCCGAGCTGAGAACCCCTGCTGGACTGCCAATCACATCAACTATTTGGCTTTCAATTTCCGAATTGGAATCCAACAGTTGTGGCGGCCTCGGCCCGCATCTTTCAACCTCCGAGTTAGTATGGATAGTAAGTCCAGAGTTGATGTCACCGACATGATCATCCTCAACTATACTCGAATCATCGTGACGCTCCATGGCTTTATAGTGTCTTCAGCTTACCACTGGAAGTATGCAGCATTACATAGCGTCATGCAGTTCTGTTCACAAGCGCTAATGGCAATATCACCTCAGCCTCCGGCTTCATCAGGAAGCCTTCTCGTCGTCGGTGTGATGAGAAACACCGCAATATTTGCTCTCAACCTTGCAATGTCACGATACTTGGACCTTCACGGTTAGATTGTGCGTCCGCGGCCCAAGAAGCGGCCAGCTGAAAGTAAGACAGACATTCTTCAGCAGTGACAGAGCATGAAGACTAAACCATCTGGGAATGGCTTTACCGTCACTTAAGCGCCAGCGATGAGAGATCCAGTGATGGCAGTACGCTTAATACTTTTACGATACTTCTATTGTGTCTTGAGGATCTGGACATTAGCACCGGGCCATGGGGAAAAGATCTATAAAAGATACAAGATTCCCCGGCCTAGAACACAAAATCATCCTCACCAAACTCACCAGACCTCCCCAATAACCAACAACAACAATCAACACTCCTCCATCAAACTCCAAGCTCTCCACAATGGCTTCCACACTCGCCTTTCCTCAGCAACAGCAGCAACAGGCCCAGGCCCTGCCAATCCAGTCCGTCAGCGCCTCCAACATTGACAACAGTCTCCTCAGCGCTCTGGCAACCTACGTCACCACCGGCAGCCACGCCCGCAGCACCACTGAGCAAGAGATCCAGGAGCTTGCCTCTGCCGTTGTTGCCAAGCCCGGTGGCCGAGCTCACCTTGAGTCGCTCATCCAATTCGACTCCTGCCCTGATCATCAGGTCTGGAAGAATCAGGCTAATGCCAGCGGAAAGATCAACATCACCAAGACTAACCTCACCATCGCCCTTGAAGTTGCCACTCTTGAGCTGAACTTCTCTGCTTCTGGTGCTGGTTTCTATGTCCCCTGGAGTGGCTCCCTGAATGCGTGAGTGCGAACTACACTTGGAGAGAAGTTTAACTAATCGACATCTTAGCGGCACACTCTACTACAACGAGTTCAGTCAGCTCACTCCCGGAAATGCCACCTTCAAGCTTTGGGTCAAGGGTGTAAGTACCCAAAGGCACAACCGCAAAGCCACGATACTGACATGCTGCAGCTTGACTTCTATGTCAGCATCTACCGCAACCAGGTCTACATCGGCAACTTCTTCTATCCCAACATCGGCTTTGTCTTCCCTCCCGGCACCATCGATCTCAACGGTACTATTGCCTGAGCGCAACACTCGCCTGATCAATGCGGTCGATGATCCTCGGGGGTTTAGAAGGCTTGAAGTGTTGATCATTTCTGCTCGTTTCCTTTGTTATCTTGTTTTTAGCTAGCTTGTTCGCTCCTTAGTTTGCAATTATCATTTCCGGGCCTAAATCACCGAATCTCCTTCTTGCACAGTTATTGTAGGGTTGATCAAGTTGATTCTTAGTGACATGAAATAATCAACAGGCATCTCCATATCCGTCTATCTGCACTGAGAATCACCCAAGCCGAACCTTTCTCCACATCCTCAAGCCTTCCTGTAGGTCCATAGACACAGTTCCTTCCAAAGCCGTAGATGTATCTCGTATCATAGCCACTAATAACGAGGCATGTGCAAAGTCAACTTGATCATCTTGAACTGCCTGGTAGTCAGACTGCTTCATACCACCGACATCGGCCCAAGCCTTCCACTTGTCCAGCATCCGGCAAATATTAGCCGCGAACTCCCCATCTAGGACCATGCGATGTAACATGAAGCCAACGACATCCTTTACAGTAAGAGAGTCATGCCAATGGCCTTTTCCTTGCAGCCATCGAAGGCAATGCTCGGCAACAAGCTTTGTGTCCCACTTGGGGCTGCGTAATGCTTCCATCATGCGCTGGTCGCGTCTCAGCTGACTTGTTCTGTGTCTCTCTCGCACTATTGCGTGCCATGTCAGCAATGAACTCAAATCTGCATATTATCGGGCTGACTTACTCTCATCCATCCGCTCCTGAGTCTCCTTTTGCATCCGAGCCTGTACTGCCGCCTGACGCTGAGCAGGAGGCAATAGTGCTTCTGCAGCTATAGCAGCCCGTTGTTCTTGAGACTTTCGCGCAAACTTGTGAATGTCTGTTCCGTGATCGTCATGCCTGGTCGCCCATGTTGGCGTCTCCGATTCGCCGACGATGCCTAAAACGACCAACACTCCGCATGGCACAGTCTCCTTCCGCGCGAATGACAAAATCTCGTCTGGTATCTTGTAGTTCCATAGAATAGTCTGACTAGATGTACCGAAAGCGGTGGCTGCGCTTGAGAACCAGACACCGTCGGATTTGGCAGGCTGAATTCGCAGATGGTCGATGTAGAGGCTTTCTAGGTTCAAAGTCGTTTGGGCGCCATAATGGTCCTGCTCAGTCAGTGCAGTGACAAGTCCTGACATGGAAATCTGACAAGTGATTGCATTTGACTGCGTGGAAGCGTGGGTAGTCCCTGGGTGTGAGTCCACCTCCCGATCCTTCCCTGTTGTTAGTCCGTCCTCTGAGTTACGAGCTGAGTTCTCTGGAACCTCTGACACGCTTCCAGCCTTGTTGGCATTGCCTTTCTGAGGTGGTGAGGGCAATCGGACCCAGTATGGCGGCAAGTTGGAATAATCTCTTGTGATCCAAGAACTAGACCAAGCAACAGTCAAGGAGAGATTACCATCCGAATCATTCGACGGAGCGATCGTCAGCGCGTCTTGCCGACCTTCGGGAGACATCATCAAACAACACCCGACAGGTGTCCAAAGTCCAGACGATCTCAGTAACTTCCATCCGTGCGGATTCGGGACAGCGCCAAGATCAAGCAGATAACAAACAAGCTCATCGAATGCTACCTCGACTTGAGGTTGTCGTACTTGATCAGCATACTCAACCCGTTGAGTCTTCATACCAATTGAATGAGTCTTCCAGTTGAAAGTGGTCCAACTGCCGCCCGGGATTGAGCTGGGATGACGCGAAAGAGTCCAGTACTCGGAGCGATCCTGGAATCTGTCCAGCGGCATGACAGCATAGCGCGGGAGCTCTATCTCGATAACCCTGTTGACAATATCACTCCGTGTAAGTGCTGTTAGACGACTATGCCGCAGCATACGCTTTATCTTGGAAAGCGAGACGAGAGTGGAGAGCGTGTTGTACAGAATTGGGAGAACTGCCGGGGTAGTTAGTCGCTTGGCATGCGATGTACGTGGGGAATAGTGATATAGGTACCTCCCAAGACTGCCAACGGAACACCGATATAGGTGATGATGTCGGTTGGCGACTTGCCATTGTCTGCCATGTCGAAGTCGCGATAATTGTCCCTTTGTCACGAAACATTTCGAAATTGCGAAAGGGGTTTTCTGAGAGTTCAGCTGAAATGAAAAATACTCGGCTAGGCTGATTTGGGTATGATCTGAAGCTAAGACAGCCACATACCGATAATGGAATGGTGTCTTTTGTCATGCCTTGCAGACTTGCAGTAATGGCTTTCCAGATATGAAGATGTTCTTTTTATGTATTGAAATGGTCTCTAATACGGCATGTGTTTCGGTGTTTGCCTATGATGCGGCGTTACCTTGATGGTCACATAATAGATGTGTTGGGTACGGCCCCACGGCGGTGCATTTCCGCTTTTCGCACTCATTGTTAACCGAGATCTAAGTAGTATTATAGCTATTCATACTTATCTTTATATGTAAGAAAACCGAATTTAAAGAGAAAGAAAACTAAATTTTATGATATTAAACTTCCTTTATACATGCAGTGAGTTGAGAGAATACGCAGAGAAATGGCTCAAGATATGATGAGAACAGATCTGCTTCAGGGTAGCGCGACGCGCCCTTGCAGCAAATCATGTGCTTGGAAATTTTATTTGCTTTTATTATCAACTCATTGTTCCCCGCCTTAACGCCCAAAATTTTAAAAACATCGCGCCCCTTCTCACAGTTGCCTAGCATGTCAGAGCAAATTGTAATGAGAAAAGTCGTTTGAATAGTCACCTGCTAATAGAAAGGCAGGCCGTTGATCTAGATTATGACTCTGCTATCGAAATAGTAGGTCCATTCTGACCCCACAAAGGTCAATGCTCACAAAAGAAGCCACTCGACGATTCGTTAAATTTATCACTTCGATCCAGCCTGCTTCATTTCGCGCAAGAAAATGGACGGACTTACCATAGGTTAAGTGAAGGGAGTGAGAATAAATCTTGATTGTGCCTGACTCTGGCTGATGGAAGGTAGACTTGCAAGACGGCATGTATGTCATTACGCTTGACGGGAAGAGGGCCTTGAATCCGGGAGCCGATACCGCCAAACGAGTTTTAGATATGGGTACCGGAACAGGGATCTGGGCTTTGGAATTTGGTGTGTTTTTTTATCAAGACTTCTTGATGGGACTTGGCTGACTAGATCCTAGCTGAGGAACACCCGGCTGCCGAAGTATGCCACTTTCAAGTTTACAACCCTCCACTGACTAGCCTAATCTCCGAGAACAGGTGATCGGCGTTGATCTGAGCCCAATCCAACCTCCATTGTTGGTCCCAGCCTGTCTTCAACCTTCACAATACCTATCTAACCTTTTATACAGTGTACCGCCAAACTGTAGTTTCGAGATCGACGACCTTGAGAAAGAATGGACATGGTCGAGACCATTTGACTTTATTTTCTCCCGCATGATGACAGGAAGCTTCTCCGACTCAGAAGCGATAACAAGAAAAGCATTTGAGTAAGCTCTCTGAGAGAGGATTTTGATCTACGAACATCTTAGTAACGCACTATAGTGGTCTAAGCCCCGGCGGCTGGTATGAGATCCAAGATATCCAACTCCCCGTCTTCTGTGACGATGGGACTCTGGACCCCGAAACATCTCCCCTGATGAAGTGGCAAGAATGCCTCATAGAAGGCTCCCGTAAACTTGGTCGGCCACTTGGTGACTCTGACAAGTACAAAGCCATCGTCGAGAACGCAGGCTTTCATAATGTCGTGGAGACTATCTACATATGGCCTACGAACAGCTGGCCCCAAGACCCGAAACTCAGGAAGATTAGTCTTCACCTCGTACAGTGTCGAAAATACCATGGCCAAGGCCTTTTCCATCTGACGTGCCAGACTTGTGCAGTCTATTCGGTTCAAAGCTTCAGGTCCATTGACTCGTATTGCCATGCTGAAAACGTGTTACGTGGAAGACGGGCAAGGAGCCCGTCCCATGAGACCATCTCAATGTCGCCATTTCTCAGACTACTCGTGAACCCGCGACCATGGGCTGACCAACGAGTTCCGAAGCCATTCCGCCTAAGTTCTACTCCTGTCACGAGCAAAAACACACCATACGACCGACTTGACATTAACTGGTTCGTTTGCAAGATACTGTACCCGAACCAATCGGTACCACCAAAACCTACCCCAGGTTTCCCTCGGGGCACCCGGAGCCGGAGTGGATAACAGTCTAACCCAATCCTCGCCCCGACAAAAAGTCAGAACACCATCTCGCCCCCTCCAACTAATCCCAACACGCACAGAATGAGGGGAGCCCTGCAAAATCCGGGGACGACGTCGGACGGGCGCTACATGCTGTCTGGGGCCCAAAGTCCGGTCGAATATGCATGCAACTTGACTTATATAAAGACCCATTGAGCTTGGCCCTTTGATCGACAGTCTCTTCATTCTTGGCTTCAAGTCTCCACTGATTGATACTTGGACAAATATGGACTACAAAGCTGATGAGAAGGTCGCTGTTGACCATGGTGATGAGGTTCATGATGCTCATGTCGCGGTGCAGCTTGCGCATGATGTTGCGAATCAGAAGTTGTCGCCATGGACACCTCGTATGTTCAGGTTGTACTTCATCCTGGCTTGCGCATACCTCTGCGGTTGCTTGGTAAGTGTTTCACGAGAGGACAATTAGGTGATTGCTAACGAGTGAAGAATGGATATGATGGCAGTCTTCTCGGTGGTATCAACGGCATGAAGGCATACCAACGCTATTTCAACATGTATGTGAAACCACCAAGAAAAAGGACTTGAACTAACAATCGCAGGTCTTCCGAGGGTTCTTCGACCGGTATTGTCTTCGCCATGTACAATATCGGTTCCATCGCCGCCGTATTCTTCACCGCCCCCGTAAACGACCTTTTCGGCCGACGATGGGGCATGTTCACCGGCGCCATCGTAGTCATCATCGGAACATGTGTCCAAGCTACATCCACCGGACGAGGTCAGTTCCTCGGCGGTCGCTTCATCCTCGGCTTCGGCGTCAGCTTCTGCTGTGTCTCTGCCCCTTGCTACGTTAGCGAGATGGCGCACCCTAACTGGCGAGGCACCATTACTGGTCTGTACAACTGTACCTGGTACATTGGTAGCATCATCGCTAGTTGGGTCGTCTACGGCTCCAGTTACATCGATGGCGACATTGCCTGGAGACTTCCCATCTGGTGCCAAATGATCACCTCTGGTATTGTCGCGCTTGGTGTTCTGTGGCTTCCTGAGTCTCCACGCTGGCTCATCGCTCAGGATAGAGTTGAGGATGCTGTCAAAGTTCTTGCCACATACCATGGTGAGGGTGACGAGAATCATCCTATGGTTGTGCTGCAGATCAAGGAGATGACGAACCAGATCGCTGCTGATGCTACTGATAAGTCCTGGTGGGACTACCGTGGACTCTGGAACACCCATAGCGCGCGACGCCGACTTATCGGTGTCTTGGGTATGGCTGTCTTTGGACAAGTCAGTGGAAACAGTTTGAGGTATGTTTACAGTCATTCTTCAACGTTGAGGTCTCTCTAACCCTGTCCAGTTCTTACTATCTCCCCGTCATGCTGAAGCAAGCCGGTATCACCAGCGAAAAGAAGGTCTTGGCCCTGAACGGCATCAATCCTGTGCTCTGCTTCTTCGGTGCCATTCTCGGAGCTCGTCTCACTGATGTTGTTGGTCGTCGCCCTCTTCTGATCTACTCCATCATCTTCTGCTCCTGCTGTTTCGCCGTCATCACCGGCACCAGCAAGCTCTCCCTCGACCAACCCGACAACGCATCCGCTGCCAACGCCACTGTCGCTATGATCTTCATCTTTGGTATCGTCTTCTCTTTCGGATGGACCCCTCTCCAGTCAGCATACATCGCTGAATGCTTGTCCACCGACATTCGAGCCAAGGGTACTGCCGTCGGCAACCTTGCTAGTTCAATTGCGTCAACCATCATCCAGTACAGCAGTGGTCCCGCTTTCCAGGACATTGGATACTACTTCTACCTTGTGTTTGTCTTCTGGGATCTGTTCGAAGCTGTCTTTATTTACTTCTTCTTCCCTGAGACAAAGGATCGTACTCTGGAGGAATTGTCGGAAGTGTTTGAGGCACCCAACCCTGTTAAGAAGAGTCTCCAGAAGAGGGATGCGCAGACTGTTATGAACACTCTGAATGTGACGGGAGATGCAAAGCTTGCGGGAGAGGTTTGATCTAGTCAATCTCAATTGCCTCGTCATGTTTTAGGTAGCCTTACTGAAGACAACTTCATCGCAATCAATATGATGCATAATGCACTATTACTCTACAAACATTCTCTTTCCAACGTGATACTTTAACCATGATCAGCCCAAAGCAGTGAACAACCAGAAAGATGTCCCGACTTTATTGTTTCAGCCCTCAATTGATTCGCGACAATTTCGTATCGCATGTCAATTGAGTTCCCATTAAACTTGTCAGCCGATCGCCAAAGCCTCGGCCTCACTTCCCGATCTGCATACCACGTCGCAGCGAGCAATGGCACCTCATGACCTTGATTTGGACCCCAGTATTTCCAAGGTCTCATGCCCATCAAGCTTTTGCACCAACCTCGCTCGCAGACCAAGCAAGTGTCCAATCGGACAAGGTCACAAAAGCTGGGGTAACTAACTCATGCATTCCCCGAATGAATTCCCGCACCAATCACAATCTTCAATTAACCTCGGACCGAGCATCCCCGTGATCCATCAGATGATTCACAAACTCGTCCTTCATTATCTCCTCTGTTCCCCACGTTCACCTCGGCCCGTACCGGAGCGAATTGCTGTTCAGTTTCCCAGCGCAATGGATCAAGCAAATGATGAATGGCCTGCGAGGAAGAGATTGAGGACGTCGCATGCAGTGAGTTTGCAAATCATGTCTGTCTCATGTGGCTTGTGCTGACCGACATTAGTGCGATGCTTGTCGTACCCGCAAGACAAGGTTGGGTGATCTACCAGAAACTTTGACAGCTTGGCTGATAGCGATAGATGCGATGGGAACAATCCTTGCGCGACATGCGCGTCGATCGGCCATGATTGCACCTATGGATCTGAAGCCAACTCGTAAGCTTCACTCTAATCTACTGCTTCGCTCCAGCAATGTAACGCTACTGTAGGAGGAGCAAGAACGATCTCATTCTAGAAAGTGTTCTGCGGGTCGAGAAAACACTACACGAGTTAAGATCTGCCATCGTAAGCCACAAGCATCTCTTCTAGATGTCTAGCTTTGACCATTACAGCCGAACGGTGTTCAACTTGCCAACTCACCTCAAACAAATCGAACCAACTCGTTCTCGGGCTCGTCGCCAGATCTCAACCTCCGTCGCCAGAGCCATGCGATCCAAACACCGACTAGTCAAGACCAACGTGAGAATGTCAATAACCTTGAGAATGCGGTCTTGGACTCGATGCATACCTCGACAACTGAGTCGATACTCCAATGGCCTCACTTTGATGTCTTTCCGCTGCTCCGACATGACGGAGATTCGATCTTCTACCTTGAACAGGCACGACCGCCGCTAGTAGTGGCATCAAACCCCATGTATCCATACGTCGACGCGGAAGACATAATCTCGATGCTGGAAGCATTCGAAAGAAACATCAACTTCTGGTATCCTTCCATGTCACAAGAGCAACTCGGCAACATACGAGCGACACTTCAAACCGGAATGCCTTCAGAGGATACAGTCCACTCTTGTCTTTGTTTACTCACTTTAGCCTTGGGATGTGCAAGTCAAGCTGCCGAAGACCTTCGTTTTACCGCCGAACCCGATGCAGCAGAGAAAGACAGAAGACTTCGGAAGCGGAAGCTAGGTGACATCTACTTTCAACTAGCTCTAAAGAAGCTCCATGTCGCACATCTGCAAGTCGACTCTCAGAGCACCCAATGCCTCTTTTTCACAGCGTAAGAACACCCTGTCGTTCCGAAACTAATCCTTACTGACTTGTCAGTCTTTACTTCGCTTCTCTCGTCCGGCCACTTCAAGCTTGGGAATACCTCAGTGCTACAGCGACGAGATGCATGTTGCTTCTATCCTACCCACCAAACACGCACGACGATGAGGCGGAAGAACGCATCAGAAGGATATTCTGGTCATGCTACATCCTAGAAAGGTAAGCCAACGTTCCACGCGTAATAAAGTCAAGATAAGGTACTAATACCTGCCTCAGTGACTACATGGCTGAGCTCTCAGCATGTCCTCCTTCAGGAATAGCTCGCGTCGAGTCTTCCATCCCCCTGCCAAGCACATATCACACGCACCCATCTGAAATCGTAGAAGAGGAATCGTCTCTCTACTTCTTGGCCTGTATCAGTATGCGACGTCTCCTCAACAGAGTCCATCAACTACTCTACGCAAAGGATACCGGTGCCGCTTTCGATCACACTCGCTTTCCACGCATCGTAGCTGAACTCCAGCGGCAACTGGATGACTGGCGCGAAGTTTTGCCAGCCTCGTTCTCCTTCAGTATTGATACAGAGGAGGCAGCAACAGCAGCTGGCGGCTTTCTTCGACAGCGATATCTCACCTGCAAGGGGGTGATCTACCGACCCTACCTGATGTGGATGCTGAGTACTAGTTACGCTGAGACGCGGGTGCCTTCAATACCAGATGCTATGCAGAACTGCAAGTTGTGTCTCGATGCTTGTTTACTACACGCATTAGATCTTCGAGGGTTCCCGCAAACAGTTCTTATTGATACCTGGATATGCTCCTTGTCGTAAGTTTATCATCGCTGCTGAACCAGATCATACTGACAAGGAATAGTATGTCAGGTGCAATGCTGATAATCCTCGCTGCATCACACGTGCCTGCTCTTAAAGAGTTCATTGGTTCACGAGCGACGCTTGTGGGAAGTCATCTCGAGAAGTTGTTTCGCAACTGGCGTGAGGTATCATTTGGTGGAGATTCACCAAGTGTTGATCGAAGCATGTGGCTCATACAACAAGCGGACAGTTATATAAGGGATTGCTATTGACAGAACTTCAAAGACATCACAAAGGCTAGTACAGGTTTTTGCATAAGAGGTCGTAAGATGTGCACAAGTGTTAGGATAAAGTTCTACTATGGAGCCCTTGATATAGATTTAATTTCTGCTATATGACAGAAATGAACGAAAATATTCACCCATCTACCGACCGCAGCCTGCTGTATCGATCAGATTCCCGGCCCTCCCAACCAAATGTGTCTTGAAAGGAGTGATTGGGTAGACGCCAGCCTCAGGAAGCAAGAAGTCGTTTTGTTCCTTGGTAGAAACCTCTCCCAGACTAGGCATCTTAAAGCTTCCACACATGCCCTTGATGGTGTCAGTTGAGATCGCCCTTCCCCCCTGAGTCACAATGCTGGAAGCTGATTTCGTGTCCACACTCAGCACTGTGATCAAACTTGTCCGCCGGTCCGATGAGAAGGTATCCGTTCCAGGTTCCACCGTGAGTTAGGTTCAAGCATTCGGTACCGCAGATTTTGTGCCCATGCCTCTTGATATGACGCTCGATTGCTCCTGCGATGGTTTCCGGCTCAGCAGTCGTGCCACAGTGTCGGCCGTTAGACTGGGATATCTCCTGTTAGCTTCGTATTCTAAAGGCAATAAGAGGGTGTTGAGATTTACTAACATGATAGCGGTAGAAGAGGTTGCCACCCGGGCCAGCGCGTCCAGTAAAGGTGGTACATGTCTGGACATTTGAGGCATACTTAATGGCAGAGCCTGAGCACTAAGTTAGCTTACAATCTACATCAGATTATTGTTTACTTGCTTATCTGGAGAATTCCATCCTAAAAGGGTGAAGTTAGAGACTTGTAGCAGCTTTCTAAGCGTTTTGTTATTCTTACCTTGAGGGCGGTCCCGATAACAACGCAGTGAGAAGTAATGGCAAGAATTCTCTCGCAAACCTTGGGAGATATTAGATTCATGAAAGGATTCAAAGACATGTCAACTGACTCTAACGTTCCTGCGCTTTTCAAGGGCAGAGTCCTCCGACTCAAAGTCCTCGAGATGGTATAGCGCGACCAAATCCGGCATCTTAACGGCCGCGGTCACCTCTGTGCTGGGCATAGAGTAAACAGACAAAGGCAAGGACATTAATACGAAGAAGCTCATAAGGGCGGGTTTCACTTGGCTAAGGAAGGCAACGAGATTCGCTGCTAGGAGTGTTGCGGGAATGATGTAACCAGCTGATGCTTGAACCATTCGATCGAGAAAATGAGGCTCGAGCTGAGGTTCTGGAGTCATTACTGTGATATGAATGCTAGATCTTGGAGAAGTGTTGGGCTTCTCATAGGAATCTGACGCGGATTTCGAATTATTCGTTGATGTAGCGAAAGCAACTGTCGAGCTTCAGAAACTCCGGAGAATGAAGGTATCCTCGGCGTGAAAGTGAGTATGCCGCTTTAGCCGACCCATGTGAAATGCTATTGGTTCTACAAGAACGCAGAAACTGACGAGAATGAGATTCAATCACAGAGCCAACAGCCTTTAACTGCAGCCAACAGCGGTTTTATTTATGTGGAAGGCCCATGCGTCTCGGATGGCCGGCACGGCCTACAATTATACAGGTCCACCGATGGTGCATAGTACCTGTGGAACACCCGACCATTCCGCTCAGGTTTCCAGGATAAATAAGCATCTCACCTGGCTGAACTATTTCAATTATTCCTCTTACTTTTCAAACCCGGAGCTGTTATCAAAATTCTGCAGAAATGGATATCTCGGCTTTTTCTAGTGAGCGAAAGTTATCTGCCGAAGGATTTTATCCCTGTTCTTCACAATTAGATATCTTAATATCAGGACTATTAGTTAACGTTGGCTGCAAGCACAACCCTTCGTCTTCTTCACTCTGCAGTTGGTCATTCAACGTCGTGTGATCTGTGCCGAATTGCCGCATAAATGATGGTCTCGGGGATCAGACCCTTCGGCAAGTCCAAAAGGGTTTGCATCCTGTATTTCATCCTGTTCCAACATTGGTAAACTGACTGGTCTCCTTGAATCCGTCAGAGCTTTGTGATTCCACGAAACAGATGCTTTTGAAAGAATCATATGACCAACACTTTGCAGTATGAGCCAGAGTTCCCCCGTGCTAGCTGCATATGTAAGCCAAGGACCCAACAGTTGAAGAAGATTCTGATTGTCTGTGAAGTAAGTTCTGGACCCTATAGGATTGCCAAGGTTCTCTGGTACTAAAGTTATCATGTTGAAGTCAATAAAATACTTCCACGAAACCAATGAACACACAGTAGTTTCATTTACTGGCCATCCAGACTACGAGAGTGAAGAGATTAGAAGCGAATAAGGATAAGCTTGTTCTCTTGGCGTCTGGCTATTGATGTCTAAGTATAACCCTAAACTGAATAAGCTCGTTCTCCCGAGGTAGGTCCAGAGCTTCGTAAACTACAGTGCCATTGGTGCTAAATTCATACAATTCTCTGAGGACGCAATGACTTCATGTTTCTGCGACATAAGGATCACCTTATGATAGGACCCAGGTACCAAATAAGTACAGCAACCAGCATGCCCGGTATAAATTTAGTTTGCTGCGCTTATCATTCTCTTTTACAGAATCGATTATGACATTGACTCTCTAATAATTTCTTCCTTGGCCTCTACTAATTAACTATTGATGACCCATTGAAATATGTCACTCTGCCCGTAGACTCTTTGCCCACTCAGTTGTCCAGTACACTCATTCCTCTATAGCTCACGGTCGGCTTGCTTTTCTTTCTCCTTCTCAGCTTTCTCCAAACTCTCCAAATCCCACGTCATAGACACCGGAGTAACAATCAGCTTTGGCCCACATTCTATCTCGTAGTCAAAGCCTTTTGTCGGTCCAATGAGCAAGTGGCCATTCCAAACCCAAGTATCAGTTAAGTCCAGGCATTCAGTAGTCTGTAGAGCTGCCCCCTCCTTCTTGATTTGACGTTCAATTGCCCGTTCCACCTCGATTTGTTCGATGACGGTATCGCAGTGACCATCATCAGTCTGCCCTCTTTTAGCTTTCTGTCATTAAGTCAGCCAGAGATGGACAAACCTCATACTGGTAGTAGATCTCCTTGTTTGGGCCGGAGTATCCGCTGAAGTGTCCGCATTCTGCCAGACCGACGGCATGCTTGATTTCGAAAGCTATTTAAACACTCAGTTCAGGTCCATATTCAAGCCACGGATCGTCCGCTCGAACTTACTCCAGCGAAGCCATATTATCTTTTATATATACGTCAGAACATTTCTTCCATATTGAAGAGGCCGACCATCCTACCTTTAATCCCTCTTTAAACTCATGTGATGGCGCAATAGCATCCCATGCACGTTCATATATCTAAAAGTCAGTCACGACTTTGTTAGGTGATAGGAATCTTGTGTTACTAACAGATCTCCGTTTCTCGGGCACTTTATTTTTCGGCTCTCCGTGCTGAAGCTTTTCCAGTGCCTGAAGCAACTCAAGATACATCTCCTGGTTCACCGCACTTGGTCGAGGACCATTAGCCGAACCTGTCGCCTCTAAGATAGGCTCCAAGCAAATAGAGGTTGGCAAAGACGTTAAGAAAAGTAAGATCATAAGCCTTGGATGCATCTTTGTTGATATAGGTAATCAGATTCGTGACTATGAGAAGGAGAGGCACGATATACCCGGCCGCTGCCCGGTTGAACCTATCGACAGTGCCGGAGTCGAAGGAAATGTTTGGTGACATCACAATATGTCGGGTGGTATTCCAAGGGTTTTGTGGCTGGATTAGCGGTGTTCGTTGGTGAAGGTAGAAGAAATGGGCGAAATGTACTGGTGATATGACATGTGCAAACGGGGCTATGTCAGGCGATGTGTGCCGGATATCCGGC